>PVKN010009519.1:0-23658 GCA_004027915.1 Capromys pilorides
TAAATAAAATGTAAAAGCTCATCTAGAACTGGCCAAATAGCTCAGCAAACAGGTGCAGGGGCCCAGGATTTGATCCCCAGGCCTGCCATGCTGGCCCACCCCCCGGGGCATGCTGAGATGGCAATTGAGACTGGGTGTGGTGGTGCACGCCTGTAATCTCAGCTCTTTGGAGGTTGTAAACAAGCAGGTGACCACGAGTATGATCTAGTAATGAGACCCTGAACATCCTGTAGACCCTTCCCTAAAACTACTAAATAAATAAATAAATAAATAAATAAATGTTCGCCTCGGGATTCATACTGGCAAGAAGCCCTACAAGTGCAGGAGGGAAGGCTGTGACTGGTACTTCATGCTCTGACGAGCTCATCTGCCACTATGGCAAGCACGCAGGTGTCACGCCCTTCTAGCGCACTGTGTGCAACCTCAGCTTCTCACGCTCTGACCACCTAGCACGGCACATGAAAAGGGAGCCAGAACTAAGTAGCCATGCTGCTGCCTCTGGGAAAGAGGAAGATGAAACTGGAAATGTAGATAGACAGATATAGATAGATATAGATATAGATATAGATTTGGAAATGTATATTTTGTATGTGGGAGAAAACCAGGAATACATTGTATCAGTACCAAAGTATTTGGTCCTTTTAAGAATATGGAATGCTGGGCTGGCGAGATGGTTCAGTGGTCTAAAGCGCCTGCTGCGCCTGCTTAGGAAAGCTCAGGCAACTGCAGGGACTGCAGTTCGCTCCCCGGCACCACATGCTGCGCCAGCCCCACCACCAGGGCAGGCTGAGCCAGCCATAAAATAAGTAAATAAAGAAACAAACAAGCAAACAAATAAAAAAATAAAAATAAATTAAAAAAAAAAAAAAAAAAAGAATATGCAATGCTTGCTATCCTGTACGTGGCTTTAGATGTCCTCCCACACCAGGCGCCCCTGGACAAGGGTGCTGTGAAGGGGGCTGCTCCTGAGGAGCCTGTCCTGTTCTGAAGGAGCATGGAGGTTGGGATTTCCTTGACTTGGCTTACGCTTTGTCAGTGGGCAGCAATCCCATAGGTACGGAGTGTATGGGGCAGTTCTTAACTGAATAAATGTGTTTTTTCTTTTTAAATATATATGAGTTGTCTATATTTGCTGTTTGAAATTTTGTAAATATGCAAATAAGCTTTATAGGTTTATTAGAGATTTTTAAGATTCTTTTGGGGGGGGGGATCATACTGCTTTTGAAAATAATTATGAACACATTTACATTTAGAATTTGTGGTGAGATACCTCTCGACATTACCAAAATTCTTTTCTTTATGGGAAAGGATTAATCATTCAAATGAACATTAAAGAGTAAATTTGGGGCTGGCCAGATAGCTCAGTGGATTAAAGCACCTGCTTAGGCAGATACAGGAGCTGGTGTCCAATCCCTGGCCTACTGTGCCAGGCCTGCCCCTGGGGAACACTGAGAAGGTGACTGAGACTGGGTGTGGGAGGCTGAAAACTGGAGGATCAATATGAATCTGATGTGTGTAGTGAAACCTGTAGACCCTGTACTAAATACATACATACATACATACATACGAGCAAATTTGATGTACTGATTAAAATAAGATTATTTTACATACAAGAGTTTTATATGAATTGTAAACTGAAAAGCTTAAAAATGGTTATAATGTACAAATGCAAAATCTCTTACAATGAGCTATACAGTATCATTTTTAAAGGGCTTATGCAGTTTCACATAAAAGAATGCTGAACTTAGGATGCAATCCTCATATACTGAGATGTTCACTTGTGCAGTACTGTTGGTTACATGACAGTGTATGTAGACGTTACATAGAATATACAGCAAGACACAGTAATTTGACCTAAATTCCAATGCAGTTTAGTTCAACTATTATTTTTAATACTGAGTCAGTGTGTGCCTTTTAGTATCCATGATATGTTGGGGACTTATAGGAGCAAATGCTGGGCTGGTGAAATGGCTCAGCAGTCTAAAGTGCCTGCTTAGGAAAGTTTAGTCAACCATAGGGACCACGATTCAATCCCTGGCACCACATGCTGTGTCAGCCCCACTCCCAGGGCAGGCTGAGCCATAAATAAATAAATAAATAAAATAACTTAATAAGTTATAGTTTTGTTAGAAAGTTGCTCTAAAATGTGTAAATAGGTGACAAAGAGTATAAATAATTTTGTAAGGCTTAAAATGTTTTTAAGCACTCAAGAGGCTGAGGCAGGAGGATCATTGTGACCAATCTGGCTACAAAGTGAGCTCAAGGTCAGCCTGAACTGCATAGCAAGATCCTGTTTTGTTTGTTTATTTGTTTATTTTGGTACTGGTGATTGAACTCAGGACCCTGTGCTTGCCAGGCAAGCACTTATTCTACTGATCTCCTTGGCCCTTGGATCCTGTTTCAAAAAGGCAAAAATAGGACTCGGAAGATAGCTTGGCAGCTTAAGCACCTGCCTGGGAAGTGCAAGGACCCAAGTTTGATCCCTAGTACCACATGCTATGCCAGCCCTGGGACACCAGGCACACTGTGCCGACCCCAAAACTGGGCGTGGTGGCACATGCCTATAATCCCAGTGCTGGGAAGGCTGAGAAAAGAGGATTACCATTAGTCAGAACTGCATAGCAAGATACTTTTTTTTTTTTAAAAGGCAGAAAGAAAGAAAGTCCTAAATGCCATACCTGAATATCTGACTATATTTGAATCTAGGTCTTTAAAGAGATGATTAAGTTACAGTGGGGTCACTACAGTGGATCTTGATTTAGTCTGATTTGGGTCCTTATCAGGAGATAGATACACACACAAGGAGAGCCACGTGAGGATGCAGGAAAAAGATATATACACACCAAAGAGGGGCCTCCAGAGAACTGGCCTTGCCTGAACCTTGAGCTAGGACTTCTAACCTCCAGAGCTAGAAGAAAATGACTTTTGCTGCTGACTATCACTTTGTGGTATCTGTTATGACAACCTAATGAACCAATACAGGGACTATTTTTAAAACAAGAAGGAACTAGTATATTATTGTCAGTTATAACACAAATTAATTTTTAATGTTACATCCATTTTTAGTCATTATCAAATATTAAAGGAAATCTTCCTTTGGCCTCTGTTGTCAATCATCTCAATAAAAGAAGTGTCCAAATCTTTTCCCCCCAAGTTATTACATTATTATCTTTTCCTTTCTAAATCCAGTCTTGCAAATTGAATATAGTGGCGCATGCCTGTAATCCCAGCACTTAAGGAGGCTGAATTCAATTTAAGCCCAATCTTGGCAAGTTAGCAAGACTCTATCTTAAAGACAATAAAAACAGCTAGTAATTCGGCTCAGTGTGAAGGCTTTGAGTTCCACCTTCAGTACAATAATAAAAAAAAAAAAAAAGCCTTAAAGTTTTTAATGTTTACACACTTTGCAATGGTGCATTGCCACAGTCATTCCATTTGCAATCTAACACGCACAACATATGTCCATTAAAAGGTGCGTCTAGCAGGCAACTACATATTTGCTTTTGTGTTCTATTGACAAACTGAAATTTGATATTTTCAACAAGATTTTGAGATAACTAAAAGTGTAATGTTCAAATAGCTTTTTAATGAGATTTCATGAATGTGGTAAGATTCTATCATTGATAGCCTTTTATACTGAGGATGCTTATCATAGGTATCAGTTACCTTCTATGTATACATTGCAGTCTCTGTACTTCCATCTCATATAGTTTTGGCTTTTTTAGAACTTTATTTATTTATTTATGTTATGGCCGGCTAAGCCTGCCCTGGTGGTGGGGCTGACGCAGCATGTGGTGCCGGGGACAGAACATATAGAACTGTGGTCCCTGCAGTTGCTTAAGCAGGCGCTTTAGACTGCTGAACTATCTTGCCGGCCCTACCTCATGTAGTTCTTGGTTGACTTTATTGCTAGCCTTCTGAAACCTGTTTTGAAAAAATTGGTCACTTATTTCCAATCAGTACTTGAAGTACACATACACATGCCCACTTGTACCCACTTTCAAACTCACAAGAGTGCCAGGTGGTAACCAGCTATGATCCAGAACCAGCAGTTTCTTGCTATGTGCCTTTTCCAGGACAGCTCACAACATGACACTGGGCTCCTCAGAGTGAAGACAGAAGCTACAGCTCTATCACCCGTCTCAGAAGGGGATGCTCCTGGCACCAGCAGTGATATAATCTTGGAAGCGTGTTTCCAGCATACTATTTCCAGTGTGCGCTCCTGGGAGAAGCCTACAAAGCAGGAGTGAAACCAGGAGACAAAATTATCAGAATGGACAACAGGAAGGACCTCCCTGTAACCCTCTTGTCATTTGTCTTTCTCTCACCCAGAGCCTCCTGGAATTTGGATATCTATCCTAGTCCTGAGAACCAAGAGATCTTTCTGCCAGTTGGAAAAGAAATAGGCAGGAATTCAGAAAGCAGGTCTCCCAAAGCACTACATGGCTCAGAAAGACCCCAAGGAGACAACCAAGGTATCCGGGCAGGTTTCCATAATGAAGTAGAGAAAGTAGCGAGCATTAAACCTGCAGATAGCATTAAGTGCCACAGTAAAATTACAGGCTGTTCAGAGAGCCAGACAAAGGGTATCCCTAGAAAACAGGTGATATGTAATAAATCCCCGACTGAATGTGGGATGGACAGGCATGCAGGCAGGGAATGGGATTTGCAGTACCAGCCAAGGAAAGTCATCAAGGATGCGCTTCAGCTGCTGTCTCTGAGACTGAAAGTAACAGGATCACGGTGCTAAATGCCTGGGAAGCACAGTTCTAGGCTCTCACACATGAACATACGGGATGCACCTTATGTTCTTCTTTGTGGAGGGCACAATGAGAACTTAATAGACTAAGACTGTCATAACAGACTACTATAAGTGAAGTAGCTAACAGCAACACAAATTTTGTCTCCTATAGTTCTTGAGACCAGATGTCTACTACCAAAATATGGACAGGGATGGTTCCTTCTAGAGCCTCTAGGGAAGAATTCACTCCAGGTCCACCTTGGAACCACTAGTGACTCTCAAAACCCAGGCTGTTCTCCAGTTTCTGTTCCTCCTATCACGCCCGCCTCTCTGGTTCCTCTATGCCTCATGCTACCCTGTTTCCCTCACAAAGAAGTCAAATGTAAGATGCAGAGCCTTCTTGAATCCAGAAGGATCTAATCTCAGCATTCTAAATGGATTTACATCTGCATAAACCCTTTTCCCAAAAAGGGTTCCATAAGCCTTTTTCCAGGAAACAGGAGTTAGGACAGAAGTGTTTGCATCTTGTTATAGGGCAGAGAAGGAAATTCACAGAGATTCAGTTTAGATGTTACCTCTGGGGCTTCCTTGGGCCATGCTACCTTGTCCCGCACCCTTGGGCAGTTCTTCCACTCAACACAATTGCTGAATGTCAGCCAGGAAGAGCAGTCATCCTGCCCTCCTGAGGCTCAATACTGGTAGGGATATTTTTTTTAATGAGCAGAACATATTTATTGAGAGAAAGAAAGCTCCTGTCCGAAAGAGGGACAAGAGGGAGGTCTCGAGTGGGTGGTCCCCCAGGAAGCTGTGTCTTCCAGGGACTTTTATAGTGCAAAACCATGCAGTGGGGCAGGTGGGGTGGAAACCATGGAAACTCACTTAGGCGGGCATGAGGTGGGATGAAACTATGGTCAACCAATGAGGTTATAAGCCCCACTGCTCAGGTAAAATTGATTAAAGCCAATACCAAATGGGGAAGGGAGTCAAGTAGCTAGCAAGCAGGCTTGAATAGGAACAAGGTCTTTTCCTGCTGGGGATTAGGTTACTGACTATTTAGGCTCTTTCAAGGTGATTGATACCTATTTAGAATATCAATCCCTGATGCACATTCCTAGGGAAGTAGGTGGCTACTTTTGTTTTTTCTTTTGTCTTGAGGTCTGGCCCACAGCAGGGGTGTCTGCCTCTTGCAAAGCTGTAGTCACCTTATCGTCCATCTTGTCTCCTTGAGGGCCTGGCCCTATCTACTGCCTATAATATTTCCATCTAATTTAGCTGCCTACAACATTCCCCCCTCTGAAGAAGTAACCCGAACTGCCGTGACGGAACCATGAACGATGACCAATCTGGCTTCTTCAGGCTGAAAGGGGTTATAGTTGTGAACCAGCAGTTAGAGATACTCTCTAGAGGTCATATCCAAAGGCCCTCAATAGACACTAGGCATTTTTGTCTTGGGTAGGTAGAATCACTTTAAATCTCTGTCCAATGATCTCGGTGGGAAACTCCAAGTGATGCAAGAAGGAAAAACTGATCTGGGGTGGATGACCTCCAATAGGGAACCTCTAAATGATATAGGGAAAACTAATCTCCCAACCTGAAAAATACCTGGGACAAATTCATGTTCTCTAAAACTGAAGAATGAATTTTAGGAACAAATGGAGGTAATGAGCAGAACGATTTTTGAGGGAAAGAAAGCTCCTGTCTGAGAAAGGGACAGGAGGGAGTTCCCGAGGGGGTGGTGTCCTGTCCCCCCCCCTCCCCCCCGTAGGGATATTGAACAAAGCAGAGGAGAGAAAACAGACATGATCTGGTGGTAAAAGCCAAGTGTAGTCCTAACTGTGATGCTAGAATAGGTTACAGGACAGCCAGCTGTAGGCAACTTGAATCAAGACCTGCAAGAAATGGCCTTGTAAGATACCTGGGAAGGGTGTATGAGGCAGAGGGCACAGCCAGGACAAAGGCCTTGCTGGAACAGACTGGGGACAGGGTGCCAATAGTGGATTTCATCAGAAAAGGCAGAAGTGAGGTTATGGGCAGAGCCAACTTTAGAGCTTTCACAGTTAGAACTGGGTCCTCATGCTGAGTGAGAAGGGACCCAGGGTCCAAGGCCAGTGATTTACTGGGAGGACTCATGCTGTGAAAGCCACAAGTGCAATTGCTAGAGGAAAGCCCCAGCAGCAGAGGGCTGGTAGGCCCCAGCCAGGGTGTAGAGAAAATTGTCCTCCCACTCTAGTCACAGAGCAACTTCCATCTTGGGGTGCTTTCTGTGGGTCCTCACCAGGTGTTGAGACTGTGCACCAGTCCATAGCAGAACATCATCACCACCACAACTGGAAAGTACATGCCGAGACAGGCAGAGTTCCCGATAAGTATAGAATGGGAGTGGCAGACACAAAATTTCCCAAGGTCCCTTCTGTTTTGATCCTGCTTTTATGTTCCAATTCATGCCCTATAGAATCAGTAATTTAATAAAGAAGGGCTAGAGATTGGGTGGTTCCTTACTGCAGCCCACAGGTTGTCCACTGCTCTGTGACTCCTGATAAACTCAATTACATGCCAGACTGTACTTGGCCAAGTCATTCTTGGGATTGTCAGAGCCTTCTCAGTGTAGAAGCAGACATTTCTTTTATATATCTCTGAGAAATTCATGAAGTATCAGCTGAGGCCAGGTATGGATGTCTGTCTAATGGTCCTCTCAGCCACTGAACAATGTGCATATCTTCCAGCAATTGCATGTGATAGTATACACAAGTGTCACCAGTCTTGGTCTTGCTTCAGGGTTTTACTGGGTTCTGCCACATAGGTAATAGCTGCTATGAGTGGCTGACCTTGCTGTCTAGTCCCTCCAGAGATCAGGATGACATTGCATGGCTCCAGGTCCCACCATCAGTCACACTGTGAGCACACAGTGCCTGGTGTGGCCTCAGGTCCCAGGTAAACACACTCAAACCATGAAAGATGTTCTGATGTCTCAAAGGGTGTCTCTCAGGCCCTGCTCCAGACCCAGTATCTGATGCAAAATGTAAATGCTCAAACTCACAGAGTTAATCTTTTTAAGATTAGGTGGGTGACCAGGGCAGACCAGAGGGTTTGGAGCAGGATCCCCTGGTGCTAGGTAAAAGCTGGGAGAACCATGTGGTCAGCAGAAGGAGCTCCCTTGGTTTAAGCCCAAGGTGCAGTAGGCACCCTGATCTGTAGCAAAGGACAGGGCTGATGTGAAAGGGAGATGCTGTGGGAAGATACTAGGGTGGCAGGATTAAGGGGTTTCTCAAGTGAATGCCATAGGGTGTGGTCAGGGCAGCCTCTTGATGTTTGTTGCTACAGGAGGGACCCACAGCAGGACAGGAGCACATTTGGGGAGAAAAGAGAAAAACTTGCTTTCCTGGAAGGTGGTCTTATGCACAAAGGGAAGCACAGAATTTTGAGTCAGTAAGAGATTTATGGTTATGAATTAAAGCCCCATCCCTCCGCAGCCCGCTGGTGTATTTATGGTGCTCTCCATGTTCTTTAGGGGACTGGTGGGAAGAGCTGGCCCCACTTCTGAGCCCATGGTATTTTCTGTAGCTGAAGCCAGCAGGCCATCACCTAGGTAAGCCCCCAGATTGCCTGGCCCCAGATCCCCTCCAAACCCTAAGGGGACCAAGCTAGAGCAAACCCAGGGCTGCAGGTTGTGTTTGACAGGAATGGGGTAGGGATGCAGAGCCAAGAGGAGGCCTCTTCGTGCCTGGAGAGGCTAGGACCGACACCGCCCAGCCTGGCTGAAGGGTCCAAAGCAGCCGCTGTCAGGAGGAGCCAGAGAACTCTCGGCTCTGCCCCGCGGGGCTTTTACCCGGGAGCCCAGGGCCGCCGCCTAGAGCGGGCGGGGCCTCCTCTGAAAGCCGGCCCGCGCGGAAGGCACAGAACCTCACTTTGGGCTGGGCGGGGCGGACCGGGGCGGGGCCCGTCCGCAGCCCGAGCTCCAACCGGATCCCGGCCCGCAGAGGCAGTTCTGGAGGGGTGGGCCGGCTCCACCCCCAGGCCCCGCGATCTGCCTGCTGCGCGCCCGCCACCTCCCAGTTCCCGGAGCCGGGTGGGGGCTTGAGGCGGCGCCTGCTTGGCTGGGCCCTGGGCTGGGTGGCAGCAGAGCAGCAGAGCGCACGGCAGACGGCAGCCTGGGCCCGCCGAACCATGGCGGCCCCGGAGCCAGCGCCGAGGCGGAGCCGAGAGCGGGAGCGGGAGGACGAGAGCGAGGACGAGAGCGACATCCTGGAAGAGAGCCCGTGCGGCCGCTGGCAGAAGCGGCGGGAGCAGGTGGGTGGCGGAGGGGTGGGGTCCGGAGCAGCTGTGGAGTCCATGGTGTCGGGGCAACCTGAGGCCTCTCAAGTGGTCGGGTTCTAGCTGGCCCTTAGTCCTCCACTCCCCGAGGACAAATGTCCTTCCAGAACCACCTCCCCATGCCCCAGGATCCGCGCCAGCCCTCTGCCGCCCTGCTGTAATCCTGGATACTGTCCTTCGGCACCAAGGGGCCAGCCCCTGTAGGTCCCCATCTATTCCTCCCAGCAGGCAGGAAAGGGCGAACGTGGGACCGAGTAGTCACCCTGGACCCTACACTTAACAAGACGCACATTCCTCCCCGCCTAGGTGAACCAAGGGAATATGCCTGGGATCCAGAGCACCTTTCTGGCCATGGACACTGAGGAAGGGGTAGAAGTAGTGTGGAATGAACTACACTTTGGTGACAGGAAGGCCTTTGCAGCCTATGAGGTAAGGCTTGCCTCCTCCTGGTCTGTCCAGTCCTGTGACTGCCCTGTGACCACCCTACACGCACACTCCCCAGGAGAAGATCCAAACTATGTTTGAGCAGCTGGCACTAGTGGACCACCCCAACATCGTCAAGCTGCACAAGTACTGGTTGGACTCCTCTGAGGCCCAAGCAAGGGTGAGCTGAGGGTGGGTGGGGAGTAAGAAAGGGTGGGAGCTTACTATGAAGAGGAGGGCACCCACCTACAGGCAGAGCCCAACCCATCCTGCAGGTCATCTTCATCACAGAGTATGTGTCATCGGGCAGCCTCAAGCAATTTCTGAAGAAGACCAAGAAGAACCACAAAGCCATGAGCACCCGGGTATGGGGAGAGGCTGGGGCCTGGATGGGGTGGGGACTGGAACTCAGGACAATATGGGGGTTAGTGCAGGGTGGCTTTGGGCCAGTGGTGGGCCCAGCTTCTCCCATGTCTACCCAACGGGAGTCCTGTGTCTGCTTCACTGCCAGGCCTGGAAGCGCTGGTGTACACAGATCCTGTCTGCGCTCAGGTGAGAGTCGAACTGCACAAGTACTTGCCCAGTAGCACCCACAACTCCCACGACCTCTGACCTCGTGCCGTCTCCCGCTCTCCTGCAGCTTTCTTCATGCTTGTAGCCCCCCCATCATCCACGGGAACTTGACCAGTGACACCATCTTCATTCAGCACAATGGCCTCATCAAGATTGGCTCTGGTGCTGCTGGAAAGGGCTGGGCTGGGTAGGGTGGGCAGGGGGCTGTTGAGAGCCCAGGGCCTGACTCCCAGTCTTTTTTTCTTTCTGTGGTGGCTGGCCCAGTGTGGTACCGAATCTTCTCCAATGGTGCGTGGAGCCTGTGGGTGGGGTGCAGGGGGGGCGGCCTGTGGAGAGGCCTGCTGCTTAGCATTGTGCCCTTCTGTAGCGCTCCCGGATGATCTCCGGAGCCCCATCCGTACCGAACGCCAGGAGCTGCGGAACCTGCACTTCTTTCCACCAGAGTATGGCGGTGAGTCCAGGAGGGCCCCTGGTGACTGACTTGCCATTGCATCTGTCCTACCTGCCCTGCCTTGCTCTCCCCATTTCAGAGGTCGCAGATGGTACTGCAGTGGACATCTTCTCCTTTGGAATGTGTGCACTGGAGGTACTGGCCCCACCTCCTATCCCCCTCCAGGTGGGGCTCCAGCCCTTCTCACCTGTGCTATCTCTTCTGGAATCTCACCTGACCCTGACTCCAGATGGCTGTGCTGGAGATCCAGGCTAATGGAGACACCCGAGTCACAGAAGAAGCCATTGCTCAAGCCAGGCACTCACTGAGTGACCCCAATATGCGGGTGAGAAGCTTGCTCCATTCTTCTAGGAATGGCTAAGGGTACCCGAGGTAGGAGTATGAAGTGTTCTAGGTAGTAACAGCTAGATCAGTGTGCCTCAGGAGTGTCCAGCCTCTATGCTAAGGCCCACAGGCAAGGAAGACCTCTTTGGGAGAAAAGATAGAGCCTCAGGCAAAAAAGGATTTACAGTTCTTAAAGGTAGAGTGGAGATATTCTCTATGTGGTTATTATTACTATGCCAATTTTATAAAGAAAATGAGGCTCAGAGAGACTAAGGACTTTCCCAAGGCTTTAGAGTAAGTGGTGGAGCCAGCATTTGAGCTACGGTCTGCCTAACTTGAGTTCCTACTTCTAAGATCCCAGGCTTATGTGGGACATGGTGAACACATAGTAGACAAAGGAGGTATAGGACAGAAGCTGTAGCCACAGCCTCTCTGGTAAAGAGTCCAGCACTAACAGTTCAACCACTGGGGATAAGGGAGAGGAGTCTGAGGCTTAGTGAGCATGAGAAGTTCAGGAGGTCAGGTGGGACAGATGGGGGCTCATCAAGGTCACCTCCAAGATGGGGGCAGGCTCTGGTTTGGAGGGCTTTTGTCTATGTATTGGGCATAATAGTATTCACTCCCCATATTTCCTTGAAGATCAAGGGAAGTAGACCTTGGGTATTCTGGGCTCATGCCTGATCACCTCAGGTTCATAAGGTCAGGTCCTGGCCTTGGCCACTAGTGGGATGCCTTTCCCTATGCGCATCCATGCAGCAACCCTGGGGAGGGGTGTGTGTGGATGGATACCTGGGGTCTAGGAATTTCAGGGGGCCTCCTTTCTTTAAACTATGAGGCTATAGCAGGGAGCCTCTGTCTATCACTGCCTCTCTTCTCCATATACCTAGGAGTTTATCCTTTCCTGCCTGGCCCGGGACCCTGCCCACCGGCCTTCTGCCCACAACCTCCTCTTCCATCGTGTGCTCTTCGAGGTGCACTCACTGAAGCTGTTGGCAGCCCACTGCTTCATCCAGCACCAGTGTGAGGGGCAGGCAGGCCTGGATGGGTCAGGGGCCTTGAGGTTGGGATGTGGAAGGGGGCCCTACAGAACCTATGGCTGGAAACCACTGAGTGCTCCTGTGGCCCACAGACCTCATGCCTGAGAATGTAGTGGAGGAAAAGACCAAGGCAATGGACTTGCACGCGGTCTTGGCAGAGATTCCCCGGCTCCACCAGCCCATGATGCAGTGGCGGTGAGCAGTAGCCACCCTGAAGCCTCTCCTCAGTTCCCTGACCATCCCTTGCTGGTTATTCCTCATGTACCACCCACCCCCTACCAGGTACTCGGAGGTTTCCTTCTTGGAGCTGGACAAATTCCTGGAAGATGTCAGGTGAGAGCTGGCTAGCATGAGACAGGAACTGGTACTGTCAGGTCCAGGCTTCCAGCCACCCCGACCCCATGTGTCCTCAGAAATGGGATCTACCCACTGATGAATTTTGCTGCTGCTCGGCCCCTGGGGCTTCCCCGTGTGTTGGCCCCACCCCCTGAAGAGGTCCAGAAGGCCAAGACCCCAACGCCAGAACCCTTTGACTTGGAGACCAGAAAGGCAAGTCTCACCCCAGCGGCACTGTGCTGCCTGTCAGACCTGTCCAGATAACAGGTGCCCTTCTCTCCTGGCCTGCTTTCCCTGTGGGCCAGCTCTCCTCTAGACTGCCATAGACCAGGTCTAGGCTGGAGCTTTTGGGGGACTGGAGGGCTTTAGGACAATGCTACGATTTCCCATTTTCTCAGAGGTTCCTTGCTCCTGTAGACTCTTCCCTCATCCTGCTGCCTGACCAAATCCCTTTGTGTTCCAAACAGCCTTCCCTGGATATCTCATCTGCCCTAGCATTCTAGTGCCACCTACTTGGTTGGCTGATTCTCTAACACTGTGTTCTAGGATTCCCCAAAGGCCTCCCAGGAACCACATTTCCCCAAATCTCTCTTCCTGCCAGCTGCCTCCTCATTAGCCTGTCTCTCCCTCTATTGTTCATGCCCATACCCAAGGTTCCCAAGATTCTGGGTTGGCCTTGGGTGTGGCCACATCCACCACCCTGATCTGAGCCACCTCCATTACTCACCTGGATGTTGCACCAGCCCCCAGCCTGGCCCTACTTGTCCTGGCTTCCTTCCTTAGGAAGCGCAGCCTGAGTTTACATCATAACTCCTAAAGCTACCTGGGTCTTGGCTGCCTAGAAAGCTCAGAGGAATCCTCATCCCAAGCCCCCAACTCTCTTGAGGACTGGTCCTGCTGGCATTGGCATCCTGCTGCTCTGCACTGTCATCCCTGTTGCCATCTCCCCCCTGCTTCCCACACTTCCTTCCTTTTCAAGGCATTGTTTTCACTTGGGATAGCTCCTATTCATCCTTCAGTACCGAGCTCCAGTGCCTACACATGGACATTTTCCTTAACCCACTGGGCAGCTAGGAATAAGATATGCTTTCTGGGGTAGGGCCTGGGAGATTTTTCTAATTTCTAATCTCTGCTGACCTCTCTGGGCACCTCTGCCAAGTTCTTGTTCTTGGAGGTAACCTGGCCTCCCACCCCCCAGGTAATCCATATGCAGTGCAACCTGGAGAGGGGTGAAGACAAGGCACGCTGGCATGTAAGCAGGGTACTGGGCTGGGCTGGGCAGTCAGGGTGGGCCAACTGTGGCTGTGCCCGACCACACCCTCCTACCCCCCAGCTCACACTGCTTCTAGTGCTAGAGGACCGACTGCACCGGCAGCTGACCTATGACCTGCTACCAAGTAAGCAGAGGGGGTGCTGTGGGTGGTGGGCTGGGCCCAGGCACCAAGCACCAGGCACCAGGCACCACAATTTTCTCTTTGTCTTGCTACAGCTGACAGTCCCCAGGACCTCGCAGCTGAACTTGTTCACTATGGCTTCCTGCATGAGGTAGGCGGGGCATGGTGGAAGGGGCAAGAGTGGGGCTCAGGATGTGCCCCACTTCATCCCATCATGCTTCCCTCTTGTAGGATGACCGCACAAGGCTGGTTACCTTATTGGAAACTACCTTCCTCAAGTACCAAGGGACCCAGTCCTGACCTGCTCAACCCTGAAGGCCCAGCCCAGGTGCTGCTGGCTCAGAATAAGCCGTGGAGGGAAGAGTTCAGCATTACTGGAGTTGTCCTCACCAGTGTGCCTGAGAGCTAATGAACACCAGCCTGCTAGTGAGGACCCCCAACCTTCTCCAGCAGTGTGGGGCCCTGGCATGGTGGTGGAGCCCATCAGGGGCCAAAGGAGCCTGGGGAGGGGGTAAGGGTGGAAGGTGGGGGTTAACCCTGAACAAACCTCTACCAGGGGAATGGCTCCATGTGGCAAGGAGAGCAGCCACCCATGGTTGGTACCACAATCAGGCCAGAAACCTGGACCTGAAACTGTGACAGAGCGCTGCTGGTGTCAGACATAGCACTAGGCACCAGAGGACCAAACCCAGCTAGAGAAACAGGGTAGAAGGTCTGGAATTGAGGCCATGGTCACCAAAGCCTCTGGTCCCATGCAAAACCAGCCTGCAGCACCCCCTCTGGCCTTCTACTCGCTCTGAGAGCAGGACCTATACCCTCCCTCATAGGGGCTATTTGTCTTCCATGTTCCCTGGCTGAGAGGGGTCAGAGGTCAGGTATCCTCCACACCTCCATCATGGAACAGCTCCTTCTGGGGCCCTAAGGATGTGCATTCCTGCCTCCCTATATCCCACTCACTAGTCTTTCAATCTTAGACATTTCTATACCCTAATGGATTTTACACACACGCACACACACACACACACACACACACACACCTCAAATCCCCTGCCCTGGCCTCCTAGTCCTAGGCTATTTAATAATCCTAAACATTTTAAATTGTATATATAAATGTAATACATCAGGTTTCTTATTAAGCATTTCACGTGTCAAAACAGGAAGGCTCTCTGCTATACTAGTTCTAGTATATTGCCACTAAAATTTAACATTAACTTGGTGGCTTAAAATACGAATTTATTATAACTTGTCATAATAGGTCAGCAGTCTTATATGAGAATAAAATCACGGGATTGGCAGGCTTGCTTTCTGAGGGCTTTGGGGGAGAATCTGCTTTCCACTCATTTGGGCTACTGGCAGATTCATTCACTTCCTTGCAGTGCTAGGGATGATGCCCCCATTTTCTTACTGGCCACCAACTGAGGACCATTCTCAGCTTCTAGAGGCTGCCTACTTTCCATGGCACTCTCTCCACCTTCTAGGCCAGCAGCAGTAGGCCAAATCTTCGTATTAAATCAGCTGATTGTCCGCTGCCAGAAAAAGTTCTGCATAAGAATTCCTGTGATTCGGATGGGCCCCGATAATCCAGGATGATGACCTCAAAATCTGTAAGATCTAACACATCTGCAAAGTATCTTCTGCCATGTAAACTAACATTCACTGGCTCCTGTAGTTAGAGAATGGACATCTTGAGGAGGGTGAGATTTTGCCTAGAATATTAGCCTAACCAAAAGCCAAAAACCAAAACTGCCAAGGCATATCAAATAAATGAACAATTGTAGTCAATCACAAGTTATCTTAAACATTCCAATACTATTTACATTTTCTAAATTTTCATACTTTTCAACTTAAAATGCAGATTTCAAATAACTTACACAGTCTAGGAGGGAATCCTACTGTTAAGCTGTCTGATTGTGCGTGGTCATATCAAGTGGCAAATACATAACAGATTGTGCCAGTGATTAAACTGAACTTAAAAGCATCAATACTACAGTCTGCATTTAATCGTGCCTATGCTGAGTTTTTTGTTTTCGTTTTTCATAGTTATATGCATATTGTTTTAAAAGTGAGACATTGGGGGGGACAATAACAAATAAGAAATGCAGTCGCCTACCTAATCCACCCAAGATTCAGCTCTCTTAACTGTTTTTCAGGCATTTAAATCTATGTTTCTCAAAACCACAAGCATGCTTTTGATCCTCTTTATTGATTTTTCTACATTAGGTGCACAAAGTGGCAACCTCTATGGCAGTGGTGGCAGACCTATGGCACACATGCCACAGCAGGGTGTTAGGACTGAGAGCTCTAAAAGATTTGCCATCTCTGCTCTAAAGGGAGAAGAAATCATCTGACTCAGCACTGTACCAGTGTGATGTGGGGTACAGCTGCCTGGGTGTGATTCAGCTTCGTTACACAAGATGTCTGCTTTCATTACTTTTCTCTTATTGCTGGGACAAAATATCCAACACCCAGAGTTAAAGAGGGAAAAGTTTATTCAGCTCACAGTTTTTGGAGGTTTCATGTCTGTAATCGGCTGGCTCCAAGGTAGGGTGCCACATGACAGAGGGACAACAGTTTATGGCAGTGGAAGACAGCAAAAGCAACCAGAGAGGAGAGACAGGCTTCTTTCTGCCCTTTTATCCAGACTTCTGGGCTTAGGGTGGTACCAATCCAATCAGTGAGCTAATCCAGAAATCACCCACCTTTATCCCTGCATTACACTACAAATCACACATACACTCTAAAGTCAGCCAGCCTCTGGAAAAACTGACCCCATAAGGCTTGGGGAGCGGGGGAGGCATCTCGACACAAATCATAACAATGTCCTAGGTTATATTCTATTTCTTACTGAATGCTTTATTTTCCATGAAATTAATAATTTTCTCTTTTTTTAAAGTTTTCTGTGTATTAATTCATCTTTGGATTTTGGATTCCCCTGCAGAAATGTAAGTCTCTTCTTAATACACAGAGGAGTCAGGACATAATGTAGTTTTTTCTTTTCCTGGAACCCCCAACATGTGAGCCCTATGCCCTAGGCTGCCTGCTCTTGGATTATAGCCTGGCTGTCAGCCTGAGTTACCCTTCACTAGTGTCCTAGAACACTCCTTTTCTATTGTCTCTGGATCCCATGCTTTTCTCTCTTCACTCACCCCATTTGAGAAGGGACATCCTCCAAGTAGCCTGAGAGAGGATGCATGAGAGGTGTTGTGGTTTGGGGTTTTTGCAAGAGAACAATATAGCACAGGGTATGTTTTATAATGAATCACCCAAGAATCACAAGTGCAGGAAATCTATCCCTACACTAAATACTAACAAATTCAGCTTAGGGCCTAGAGCTCATAATAATGCTTCCCGCCAGTCTAACTGGAGACCAAGAGCCCACAACACAGTTTCATGCAGGCCCACTTCATGGATGTGTACTAGGAAGGTCCAAAGGTCAGTGGTGTAAGCTGGGACTTCTATGCCAGTGGGATGAAGGATCTGTGTTAGCAAGCTGAGGAATCTGAACTGGAGCTAGAAAACAACACTCAAGGTAGGCACCAGAACTCCCCGCAAAGTACCATAGCCATCCTCAGCAACCATGAGGTCCTCCAGCGATGAAGAAAGCCGAGTTCCCATTAGGAAAGCCAATGCAACAAGCTTCATGAGGCCGAACAGTGCACCATCTTCCCCTCCAAAGCCAGGAATCAATGCTCAAATGAGAACTCAAGTGCATCCCAAAGTGCATTGGGAAAGCCAGCATGACAAGGTTCTCCAGCACAACAGTCCAAGAGGCCAAGAGAACTAGCAGCGTCCAACAGTTTCTCCAAACAGCATCCGAAACAGCGTTTTTGCAGCTTCTCCTGTTCTGCCTTTATGCTGCTGGCAACAGCCCTCAGGTGGGTCTCCGCACCCAGCACCATGCTAGTTTAATTCAGCTGGGTGTAAGAAGTTGACCACCAGTTAGCTACCCACCACAAGAGGTTACAAAGTCCTTGCCTTTTTGTCTTTATTCTAGTCTTACACCCTTGAAAGGGTAGCTAGGTACAAAATACTTGGCTCTGTGCCTATAATCTCAGGACTTTGAGAGACTGAGGCAGGAGGATCACAATTTTGAGTTCCACTTGGGCAATTTTTTTTTAATTAATTAATTTATTTATTTATTTGTTTGCTTGTTGTGTTTGTTTCTTTTTATTTATTCATTTTGTGGCTGGCTCAGCCTGCCTTGGTGGTGGTGCTGGCACAGCACGTGGTGCCGGGGATCGAACTGCAGTCCCTGCAGTTGCCTGAGCCCTCCTAAGCAGGCGCTTTAGACCACTGAACCATCTCGCCGGCCCGCCACTTGGGCAATTTAATGCAACACTGTCTCAAATAATAAAGGACTGTGTATGTAGCTCAGCACAAAGGCCCTGGGTTCAGTCCATAGTACCACTATCATAAAAAAAAAAAAAGCTTGACTCCTTTGAAATAATTTCTCCCCCAAGACTATAAGGGTGTCATACCATTTTCTTCTAGTTCCCAGAACTCTCATGCCTCTCTGAATTCTGATCCTTTACTCATAAGCTCTTTCTCCATCTTTTCTTTGTTCCAGTACTTTGGAAATTTTCAGTGACTCACTCATTATCCAGAAACAAACCTTCAGTTATTTCTGTTGTTGTTGCTTTCCTTATTTTCTTGGTTTGCAACAGAGGACTTACCTTTGAAGGAATCAATAATGTAGTTAAGGGCCCAGGCTCTGCAGCTGCTCTATGTTCTCTGAGATACAACCTCAGTTGACCCTGAACCTCTTTATTGGGAGGATTGCTGCAGAGTGTCGCTGTAAGGAGGGCAAGAAGGCTTAACTGCTGAGATAAGGCCATGGGGTGCCAGGCCCCAAGTACTCAAGTGTAGCATTACACATCACTGTCTACTTGCTACCAAGGGTCACCCCTGGTGGTGGTAAGACCTAAGTCAGCCATCCCCTCCACTATGAGGGCTCTGGTAAGCCAGGTAGGCCCTAAGCACAGAAGAGGAACGACCAGTGTAATTATTGCAGTTTCTGTTTTCTACCCATATGGTTTTATTATGTATTCTGGAAGATTCCAATGTTACCTTTGAAGCCTACTGAATTGTTCACTTTTTAGTTGTCATCATTTTCTTTTCCTCTTCCCATTCTACCTCCCCCTCTTCTTCATTCTCTTGCACCTGATGATCCCGAGCTATCCACTTCCACTTGTGCTTTAGAATGAACTGCTCTTTGTGACTAGGGTTTACTGATTGGTTAGTTGAGAGTCTGGAGTCTGGCTGGACCATCCCACTAGGCACCCTTGCTGACAGTCTTCTTCAGTAGAGCTGGGAGTTGGTGAAGGGGGCATCTTCCCCTCAGAAGAGCCTGAGTAAGGGGCAGGGAAATAGCTCAGTAGAATAAGCACTTGCCTGGCAAGCACAAGGACCTGAGTTCAATCCCTGGTCCGAGAGAGAGAGAGAGAGAGAGAGAGAGAGAGAGAGAGAGAGAGAGAGAGCGTGTGCACGCGCACGCGCGAGCACGAGTGAGCCTGGGGAGAACATGTGCTCTGGAAACACAATTGGTGGAGGTAAGGAAAGGGGAAGACTTGCTCACTACCTGTTTTTGAAACAAGGCAAAGCCTCAGTGCTTCTCTTCTGGAACTCACATCCCAGCTCCTGTTGGTGGGGCAATGCCTGTCAACCCCAGTGGTAGGTAGGAACAGAGGTCTTGGGTGTCTTGCTTCCCAGGTGCACCATGACAAGATCCTTCAGACACTAACTTCCACGATCCAATGGGATAAAACAGCTCTGCTATCCAGTTGTATAACTACAAGACAATCTACCTGTCTGCCTTGATAGGCTCCTGTCATTTTGGAGGCATTTCTGGAGGAGAGGAAGAAACTATTCTGGCCTATTTTATTAGATATTGTCTATATTCAATTTTTAAATTTTCCCATGATTGAAAAAAAGGCCTGCCTAAGACTGGCGAGATAGCGCAGCGGTCTAAAGCACCTGCTTAGGTAACCACAGGGACCATGGTTCAGTCCCCGGCACCACATGCTGGGCCAGCCCAACCCTCAGGGCTGGCTGAGCCGGCCATAATATAAATAAATACAGTAAAAAAAAAAAAAATACAACTATTAAAAGAAAAAAGAGGGCTGGTGAGATGGCTCAGCGGTCTAAAGCGTGTGCGTTGGAAACTTTAGGCTCACCGCAGGGACCACGGCTCGATCCCAGGCACCACATGCTGCGCGGCCCGCCCCCCCCCCAGGGAAGGCTGAGCCAGCCACAACACAAATACATGAGGTTTAAGAAAATGAAATAAACTTAAAAAAGAAAAGAAGACCTGCCTAAGCCGGGCGTGGTGGTGCACGCCTGTAATCCAAGCACTTGGAGGCTGAGGCAGGAGGATCAGTACAAGTTCGAGATCAGCCTGGGCTAGGAAAGTGAGCTCAAGGCCAGCCTGAACTATGTAGCGTTTCAAAAAGAGAGGAAAAAAAAAAAAAAAAAAGATCTGCCTACCCTGGGAAGATACTTCATTACCTCATGCAAATGAAGATGCCTGAGCTTACAGGTTTTCCTTCTAGGTGGATAACTTGAGTTGAGATTGGGGGTTGGGTACAGCCCCTGGCAAATGTGGGGGCAGCTCTTTGCACAGCATGGATGGACAGTTCAAGCCCTTAAATATAGCTCAGAGCCTAACAGGATCACAGTCAGTGTTCCCTAAGGGCTTACAAGCTATCTCAGGCTATAGGTCCACCTATTGAATGCCATCCCACCTAAAAAGCATCTGTATTAAGAGACGCTTCAGCTTTTATAAATAATTAGGAAGACAATATGCTGCTAATTAAATGAGGACTCCTAACTATAGAGATGCTACAGTGCAAAGACAATGCGTCTCTAGCCCGTCCACTCAAGAACCTTTCTGTGTCTGTCTCTCGTTTAGTTTTTGTTTGTTTAGTTTTGGGTTTTTTAAGATAAAGTTTCACTATGTAGCTCACGCTGGCCTAGAATTCATTTTGTTGCACAGACTGGCCTCGAATTCGCAGCAATCAGTCTCCAGAGTGCTGGGATTCCAGATGTGCGCCACACGTCCAGCCCCTTCTTAGACACAGCTTTCTTTTCCCCATTAAATACAACTTTCTTTAAAAAAAAAATGCATCTCAAAACCTGAGGTTCTGAGGGGCTGGGGAGATAGCTGCGTGGCACGAGTGCCAGCCTGGCAAGTGCAAGGTCGTGAGTCTGAACACTGGTCCCGCCCAAAAAAAAAAACCCCTGAGGTTCTGCCAGAGATGTACTTTTGCTACCTGTCTCAGCTGTCTACGTAGACTCGCTCAACCTTAGCGGGCGGCTCTTCTCATTGTCTCCTTGGTAACAGCGAGCAAACACGCCTAAGTCTGTGAGTAGACAGAAACACAGCACTGGCCCCAGTAGGAGGTGACGTAAGTGTGAGAGCCGATAAAAGCTGGAGGCCTCACAGGCCTCTTGGGCTACGAACGTTCCCATTACCTGGGTCTGTCCGGCTTTAATCCTCCAGCCCTGCCCCCCCATGCCCCGCCCCGGAAGCGCGTACTTTTCCTTCCGCGTCTCTGGGGAAAAAGCGTTTTATCGCGATAGTTGCTGTATTGGCTGCCAGATCGCGCGAGACTACGGAAGACTGTGGTGTGTGGTGCGCTTAGCGGCCGCGGCGGACGCAAGATGGCGACGGCAACCATAGCTCTCGTAAGTGACCCCCCAGCGGCCACAGGCGGCCCTTAACTGGAAGGAACACATAGTCGCTCGGGCCAGATTGTGGCAGGTTCCTGGAATGCGGTTGTTTTCTGGAGCCCCTCGCAGATGCCGCGGGACGCGGATGGGGCGGGACGGCTTTGGCCCCGCCGCAGCTTCCGGCCCGCGGATTCCAGCTTCCGGTGGGCCTCAGAATTAGCCAGGTGCTGGCCTGGCTCTGTTTATGGTTTGAGCCCTGCAGTCCTGTTGCGGGCGGCATCCAGGAAAATGGCATCTGCCCCCATACATACACACATCCCGTGTGGTCCCAGTTGGTGGGCGTGGAAGGAGCGGGCCTGTAGCCTGGAGGGATGGGTGGCTTGGCACCCAGTTCCAGCCACTGATGATCTCTGTCGATACTCAGTAGGGAAATTTTTAACCCCGTCCTGTTATTCCACGTAGAGTAAGCGTGTGCTCTTTCACACGTCTTTCGAGCAATCGCCCTGTACCAATCGCTGTGGGAGAATTTTGAGGTGGTGAGGCAATCCTTGTCTTGGTCGGGAGCCTGGTAGGTGCCCGACACCACTTTCCTCTCTGATATACCTTGTGCTGAACATCCCGAGGGAGCTGTGCTAAAGGTGGCGTGGGCACCCAGAGAAAGGAGCCCCTCTCCTGTGCTTAGCACCTACTTTTGAGGCAAGCCAGGCCAGGAGCGTACAAGCAATGATTAACACTTGTGCACAGTAGCGCAACCTATCTTCCTCCCCAGTTAGCTAAGGGACCACACTCGAACCTATACGTTTGCAGCTCATCCTTCCCCCAGTCCACACCCTGAGAATGGGGTTAGGTCTGTTTGAAAAGGCATCTTGGACAGGTGGCTGGCGATTAGGCCCATAGGGTGAAGATGTGCACTTAACTACCATTGCTAGCAAGTAAGTTGGGTCCTGGACCCTGCTCTACTGGGACAGAAGCCACTTCCAAGGGGAAAAGAATACCTGCACAACATGATGTAGTTTGTGAGAGACTGCCCCACGTGTGACCCTTATGTTATAGCTAATTTTCTACCGTGCCCTGCTATTTCTTGAAGCCACAGGAGCAAACATGGTCTTTGTGAGCAGTGAGCCAGAGGGTTAAGGACTTGGTGACTGTCCCTAGGTGGCAGTCGATGGTGAAGGAGAGAGAGACTCACAGACAAGGATGGGACACTTGAGAAGGCACAGGAGAATGAATGCCTCATCTCCCAAGCATCTGCAGAGCAGTGCCCCAGAGCTCATGGGGACAAAGGGGTGAGCTGGGGCTCAGCTGGTGTGGTGTGGCACCATACAGGTGGGTGTTGTTATTGAGATGAACATGGGCAGTAGGTCTGACCCCATTAGCTAGAGTTTTTAGCTATTTAGCTTTTAAGTCTTAGGCTTAGCTGGACATGGTGAGACGTGCCTGTAATTCCAACACTTGAGAAACTGAGGCAGGAGGACGGAGAATTTAAGACCAGTCTGGGCTACATAGTAAGTTACAGATCAGCCTTTAATTACATAGAAAAACCCTGCCTTAAAAAAAAAATAAAGACAGATGGACAGACCAACTGACCCAGGCTTGCAGCAGGTTCTAAGAGGTCTGACATGCTCCTCTTTTAATGCTTTGCTTGTAAATTTTGAAGTCAGGCTCCTGCATATACTACACGTCATACCACTAAACTACACCTGGGCCCCTAATCTTTTGAGTGGAAAGGTTTTTAGAAAGGTGGTCTTGTCTCCGCTGTTCATTGGGCTAGTGAGAATCTGTTACCTGCGTCAGTGTTGTGATACTTCAGCTCTTGTGGAAAGATAGAGTGACTCAGCCTAGGTGAAACAGGTTAGATGGTGATAGATGCTGGAACATATGGAAGGGCTTCCCTTTTTTTGACTTCCCTTCTGCCTGTCAGCTTCCCCTTTCCAAGAGGGGTTCAGTCTTCATTATATTGTATCTTTGGTTAATTATTCAAGTCTTTCCTTCTCTGACTGCTCCTGCTCAAGGCTATCATCCTTGGTTGGATTCCTTCTCCCATCCTTTTTTTTTTTTTTTTTTTTAAATTTTATTTTATTTCTTTGTTTGCTTGTTGTGTTTGTTTGTTTCTTTCTTTATTTATTTTGTGGCTGGCTCAGCCTGCCCTGGTGGTGGGGCTGGCGCAGCATGTGGTGCCGGAGATCGAACCGCAGTCCCTGCAGTTGCCTGAGCTTTCCTAAGCAGGCGCTTTAGACCACTGAACCATCTCGCCGGCCCCCTTCTCCCATCCTGATGGAAGCAATCACTTTTTTCTCCTAAAGACCCCAGTCTGCATGTCACCTCTCAAGGCCCTGCCTGCTTGCCAAATTTTAGTATGCCTTGTAATCACTCTTCATCCTGTCCTTCTTAGGTGCCGAT
>PVKN010009520.1:0-23652 GCA_004027915.1 Capromys pilorides
ATGATACTTCGAGAAGTTTTCAGGTAAAAAGAAACATGCCAACAAGATGACAGAGAATAGAAATAATTTTGGAATATAATGAGATGCCCTGAGGAGCCTGATATAATAAAATGTATTGTGTGAATATTTTCCTTTTAGGAATAGAATTTCTTTGCTTTAAAAATTAATTAGTGCATTACATTAAAAAATCAACAAAAATATGTCTCTATATAGTAGCATACCCAAGTCTTAAAAAGCAAATAAGAAAAAGTATGTTTCAGAATGATTCATAGAAGACCCATGTGTAAGAATGTAAATGTTAAGCTACATCAATATGAGTATTGTTTATGTATGCAACTTATGTGGTAAATGTCTAAAACATTGACTTTGTGGAACTTCCCATGCCCTATTCATTACATGGTTAGTTTTGAGGTATGAAGGGAATGGAAATCAGGCAGAGAACAAAAGAGACTTCAAATTTATCCACAAAGTTTCATTTCTTTTATTTAAAAAGTCTGAAGCAAATCCGGCAGAGTGCTAACATTCTGCAGTTGGGTGGCTTGATGCATGTTTATCATATTTTTCTTTATGATTACTGGACTTTCAACATTTTCATAAAACTAAGCTAAGGGCTATTTTATACCTGTGGTCTCAGGGGAACTTAAGGATTTGATTCATAAAATCTTGTGTCTTTATATTTATATCAGGAGTTAGCTAATTCAATTTGGCATCTATCTTTATGATTCCTGGGTGGGCTCCCTTCTGGCTGGCGTCTGTGTTTTTTGGGTCAGACTGCAGTGGTGTGGAATGTGGAATTAGGAGGGAAAACATCTGTGTACTAACTCAAATATCTCTCCTCTGTTCATGTAGGGCTTTCTTTTCTTTCTTTCTTTTCTGACACAAGGGTAGCAAAAATGTTTACTGAAGATGCATTACATATCAGAGATTTATGCATATTATCATATCCAATATTCTTTGAACTGTGTTATCCTCATTTTATAAGTGAGAAGCTGGAGATTTTGAGCTGGTTTGTTTCCAGACACAAAGGAAATAGACAAGAGAGGCAGAAGTTAAAAGCTAAGTTTTTATTTTTTATTTTTTTTTTAACCCCAGAGGTGGTGGGTTTTCTCTTCAACCACTTTGCCTATTGCACTTTGATCCAAAAAATTCTATCATTTTGGTCTTTGCTATGGATTATAAGCTGCCTTCTGTTCACACAGGCATCTGATCAATGATCCACACCTAAACTGAGCTGATTTTTGTTAAGAATCTGGTAACTGTGTTATTTGGTGTCCAGCAACCCTGCTACAAACTGGTGTTCAATAAGTAATAAACAGTGGAAAGTTTTATTATCTGTTTGTCTATATGTGTTGGGCAGAAGAGAGAGAGAACATAAGAAGTGAAAATCAGGAAAATAAAAAGTAAAAAATGAGTAACTATAAGAATTGTTTTCTTAACCTTTGTGGTTTGAGCTCCTTAAACTGAGCTTTGTGAAGCAGTCAAGATTTCTTCTCTCAGGATTTATTTCATTTTTATCTTGCTCTCCAAAGCAACAAAAGACAATCTCTGGCATACATTTTTCAAGTGCATGACATGCATCCAACTATTTCTCTGTTGGTCCTGTCCACCACCCCATCAAGCCACAATGCTGAGCTCTGCGGAACGGGAACTGAGCCCACTTTCTCACTTTTTCCCCAGGGCCACTCCTGGAGAGGTGAGTCGCCTTACAACTTGAAGTCAGCAGGCTGGGAGGGGCTGTGCCTTCAGATGCATAAAAGGGTGACAGAGTATTGGTGTCAAGTAATGTACTTTAATTTTAAAAGATCTTTTTCACTTTACCTCACAAGATGACTCTGTGAATTGATTGTGTGGTAGGGGTGACAATTCCTGAAAAGTTACCTACCTTGATTTTATTTTACCTTTAGTGCAGTTTCTGATGTTATAGTTATACAATAGTAACTTTTCAAGTATCTGTACAGAATATTTCTAAGTGAAATATAATACTTCAAATGCCTCTAAGTATTTCAGCATGAAAGTGGACAGAACAATGGACTAAGATTAGAAAAGGGCTAGTATTTGCTAAAGTTAGGTAATAAACAGTCTAGGATTTATTACAGTATTGTGTCTACTGTTGCATGTATGTGTAACTTTTTCTTTTGTGTTTCTTAGCTGGAATTTATCTACAAAATCTTTTTCCTCATCAACTATATGGCTATCCTGAAATATAATTTGTATAATAAAACCCAAATGCATGTTTAATTTAATTCCTGTTTCTATAAATTTTTAGAGCATTGGATCTTTTCCTAGTATTTTTGTATTTTACTTTAGTAAGTTCTTATGTCCTTCCTTGTGTTTCTTGCCCAGATTTTAAAGTTATCTTCCATATCTTGCAATCCACTGCAGTTGCTATATGTCTAGGTGTTTGATCAGTGGTCATCTTCGCAAGCTGGCTTTTGCACCCTCCTGAGGTGACCTCATCTGCCTTTGCAGGTTCCCCATCTTTAGGCACTAGGTGGGTTCCAGGATCATCTCACATATTTCCTCTCCATGATTTAGCAACCATTATTTCTACAGAAGCTTGGGGATTTTTAACCCAAGCCATGGAAGAATGTGCTTGTTCTTCTGATACGAAAGTAACACAATGAATGTGGTTACACTTTAATAATACTGGTTATCTCAGCAGCTTTGCAGTCTTGAGATAGGATGCCTGCCAAACACCTTAAAAGATAGGAGGTTTATTTTGGCTTATAGTTTCCATCTACCGTTGGTTGGATCCAAGGAAGAGGCCATATGGTGGAAGGACGTGACTCAGGAAAGCTTTTCCATCCACGCAACCTAGAATCAGAGAAAAAGGGGAGCAACCAGGGACAAGAATAAGCTCCTCTACGTCATATTCACTGTAACCCAGGACAAGCCTCTCACCTCCTAACAGTGTATTCGGCTACTGGACAAATGGATGGGCAAAGCCACTGATGGATCTAGAGTTCTAATGATCCAATAACCTTCCACACAGATGAGATTTTGGTTCAGACATTTTAGGTGTAAATCATAACACTGTTAAAAGAAATTTAATTGCAAAGTTTTTGGTGTTGTTGTTTTAAGAGCTGCTGCAAGACATGAATATGCATTCCTTTGATTGGAGTGATGGTTTGATGATATGATATGGCACTATTTATTATTCCAGCAAAGCAGCATTAGTTGCCAAATTCTCTTTGAGACTTACTTGGCTTCTAGATGCCTCATTTTGCTGATTTCTGAATGTAATAGGTTCAGTGGCTTCTGAAATATTTGCTTTGTGTATCTTCCTGGTTGACCATTTTTTGCCCACAGAATAACTAGCTTCTAAGTTATACTTGTTTTAGCTTCTTTGATTTTATATTTAATTAGAGAGCTAAAATCAAGCATCAATACTATCATTTTTATCAATAAAGTTGTCTTAATAGTATTATGGGCAGGACAGTGCCTATTGGAACAGTAGCTAGCAGTTGGCGCACAATTTCCCTTGAAGGTGCAGCAATATGATCTCATAACCTCCCATGATCCTCTCCATAATCCTGAGAGGTGGCTCTTCTGTCCCTACTCTGTTGATAAGCACACTGAGGCTTATAGAATCAGGGTAACCCTTTCAGGAACTATGAAGTATAGAGAGGTTTCTCTGAATCCAAATCTGGAACCTCCAACAATGATTCAGGACTTCCTTTCTTGCTGAGTTGTCAGAGACACAGAGAAATATGTAGTCTGTTTTTAATTCTTGTAGATTTTATAACATTAATTGAGGAAGGTAGCAACTTCACAAAAAATTTTATTACAAGTAGCTTATGAGCTGAGACATGTAGTCATTTCTTTCCTAATCTACCTATCTGGTGTTGCCAGATAGATTTTACTAAAACGTTTTTGCTCTCATTACCCCCCTGCTTAAAACTCTAGAGGTCTCCCACTGCCTACAGGACCAAGTCCAGATTTCTTGCTTGGCATTTAAGGGCTTCCAAAATTTGGCCCTTACCTGCCTTCTCATGTGTGAAATTCCACTGTGAAGCTGGCATATGAATGGGGTGTCTAAGCCAAAGGATATGTCTGGTACTTCATGCTTTTGTGTTGCAGAATTTTTGTCACATTAAGGGCATTCGTGATTTTCTTAGTTGCACCTAAAAAGGTAGACCCATAAAAGATACAAAGTTGACTCCTCCTGTGATGGAATATTCCATCGTAGGAGACCAGTAATATTCTGCAAGCTCATTTTTAAAGATTCTTTTTTGAACCCTGACCATGTCACAGTCTTGCCCCAACACACTTCTCTCTCTTTGTCTCAGTTGAGCTTCGCACATCACCTGCCCTTTGGAACTGCTCTTGCCTTCTTTATGCCCTTGTTTAGTAGGAGCTTAGTTGAAATTCCATAGCACTTCTTGCCTATATCAATTGCCATATATAGACTAAGTTATCACTTATATATTTTTAAAATTATACTTGTTTTTTCTAATTATGAAAGTAACAACTGTTAAAAGCAAAAAGTTGGGGACATGCCAGGCATAATGAGAGAAAATTAATTACTGATAATCTCATAATCCATGGATAACTACTGCTAATATTTTACTGTGTATGTGCTACATGTTAAAATACATAAGCAATAACTGCATTGCATTGTACCTATAAGTTTGTGCCTTGTTCTTTCTTTTAGTAAATTTCTCTCCTGCACAGTATTCACCCACAAGTGATTTTAGCCTGCTTCAATTCCATGATAAAAACATTCACCTACTTTTCAGTTTTCTCCTACTAGATATTTATATTCCTTTTCTATTATAATTAATATTTCAGTAAATAGATTTTCAAAGTATTACTGTAACTCTTTTTATCTTTTAACTCTGTTGAACCTAAAAATATTTGTTAAAAAGCAGATATTAAAACACAGACACACAGACACAGACACACACAGACACACACAGACACACACAGACACACACACACACACACACACACACACACACACACACATTTTCCAGCCTGTTCCTTTGGGTGACTGTGTAAGCTTCCCAAAGTTATATTTCCTCATATTTGAAATATGGCACCATGGCAAGATAACTGGTATGAGATGTCTGGTGTGAGTGAGGAAAATGTGAGTCATTATTCTTTCTTTTGTCCTTCCTTCCTTCCTTCCTTCCTTCCTTCCTTCCTTCCTTCCTTCCTTCCTTCTTTCCTTCCTCCCTCCCTCCCTTCTTTCCTTCCTTCCTCCCTTTTTTCCTTCTTTCCTTCCTTCCTTCCTTCCTTCCTCTCCTCCTTCCTTCCATTTACCTCTGACTAGACCATCATAAATCCCTTTAGGGAAAGAATTTGTCTCAAGGGGCCATGCTAGTGGTGCAAATGTCTGTCTCATTGTATTACATGTAGGCAACAGTTGACAGCTGTTTGTTGATAATGGTGAGACAGATAGTCAATTTTGCTGAAAATTGCTGCATAAGAAGTTATTCTTTAAAGCACTCCCATGCAATTCCCCAATGTTTTTTGTGGCCTAAGGAATTTAAATGTTTGTCTTGTCTAATTAGGCATTTGTTGCTCATCTTAATTTTCCAATGTTTCAATTTTCCCCTGTATTCTTATGTTCTGGTGATTACTGTCCATATTGATTGGCCCTTCCACTTACATACTTGTGCACAAGGAACTGGGAAGGTCTATGCTACCCTCATGTGATGGTATTCGTCAGGCACTAACGCATGGCCCTGCAGAACACATCTTTGGCTGAGCTAGCCAGTTCAAAAGCCAGCTTCACAGTGAAATTTCACACATGCAAATGAACCATTGTGATCCCAGTCATGAAAATTCATGGAATAGTGGCTAGTTCAGTGTGGATGACCTGTCAATTTGGCAGCCAATCATTTAGTTAAACATCCAAATTACTGGCCAGTTACTCAGTCTAAAGCTAGTCTTCCCGCCTGTTACTGGGTTCTATGTAATCCTATTAAAGCAATGACATTGCCTTTGATATGTGGCAGCTAATGGTGTAGAAGTGCTATGCAGGCCCAGGACATGTGTCTGGCACAGTTTACACGTGGGCAGTCTGAGAATGGACCACTGTGGTTGCTTCTGAATTTGTTCTTCAAATACTAACTATGTCTATTGAATAATAGGCAGAATATCTTAATTACATGGGTGCCCATGTTTATTAATTTAAAAATTTTACATGACAGACCCTCTCAAGCCTGAATCCTCACATTCTTATGTGTACTACCTGGATTTGTTGAATCTAGGTTTAACTCCTTGAATGAAGCTGTACTGTAAGAAAATCAGATAGAAAGCTACATGGACTCCTCAGGGTCTGGTAGAATTTGGGGTTTGGTTACACTAACCCACTGGAAGTTGAAAGAAGACATAAGGCAGTAGTGTTTTGATATGTGGAAAAATAAATGTAGTCCACTAAAACCTCATCGCAAACCTCTTGGAACATAGAATAAAAACTGTAGCTCTAAATTCAGAAAAACGAACAGTCTATTCTGAAAGTTTTGGTAGCTACTAAAGCTCAGGGGGTCAGGGAGCCATGAGTGTGAGGTTAAGATTTCTGATCTAGATGTGAAAGTAGGGACAGAAACAATGGCATGATAGCCAGAGGCTATCCCTAATAGCAAAAAGAATAGCAAAAGACAGTGAGAGATGTAGAGAGGTGAGCTTTAAGGCAGAGAAAGATGGAAAGACAAAAGTAGACAAGACTGTGGTTCCCTTACCAAAACCATGAACAGTGAAGTTATAATCAATACTTTCTGGTGTTCACAAGCCTGAGTTTTTCCTGCCGAATAAAATCTCTTATATTAGAGGCATGACAAATCCAGAACCTGAGGGCCTCTGACAGGTTGAGAAAATGTATAGGAACAAACACTTAATTTTAAAGGCAAATGTGGAACTTTTCAAAGATGTGTGTTATAAATGAAAGAAACATTTGACTGGTAAATGCAAATGCCTTCTAAATACTGTAGAAAAGTAGTGGCCTAACTGTAATAAACATAATACTGACCAGTAAGCATTACAGTATTCTCAAGGTATTTTAATGTAGGTTATCTTACTTAACTCTAGTAATAGCATTTTTGTCAGATAGGACAGAATTAGCCATATGTAGTTTGAACTTGAAGAGATTCAAACAGATATGTACAGAGACTTATCTGGAATCACAAATGTGTTGTGAAAAAGTGAATTCTCCAAACCAGATTTCTCAGCTTTGATTCTTGGGTAAATTCATATATCTCTATTGAACACTAATACCCATAAATACAGGACATATTAAAATATGATGGCCCTTTATATTCTAAAATAAAATACATCATTCAAAAATAATGTTGAGATAGAACAGAATAATTGGCCCATGATATCTGGATTATGAGAGACCCTAGAGATGAGACTCTGATCCACTTATGCTAAGGATAAGGATCCAACTCTGGGGCCTTCAGAGCTAAACAAGGACTGCTATCTCACCTACACGAATGTCCAGACGAGACACCTCAAAACTGTAACCAAATGAGACTTTCCTCTCAACACCTTGTTGCTTAACAAGAGTGAAACAAAATTTCAAAGCATCTATTCTAGGCCATGTATTTTAGGTAGAATGAGGCAGTACAATTTTGAAAGATCATCTGTAAGACAAATCCAGTTATTTTCTCTGACTATGGTTTAAAAGTTAAAAATTTTACGTAGTGTCTCTGAGCATCCATTTGTATAATATAGTGTAAATTCTGTATGTTTTGGCAGCCTGGGAAACTTCACGTGACCATAAGGAAATCTGACAGATTAATTGCTCCACTTCTTAGGCTGCAGTAGAAATTTCTGGATATTAATAAGTAATATATGTATCAAAGATGAATATATATATATATCCCCTCATATCTCTCTCTATGTGAATACACACACACACACACACACACACACACACACATGTGTTGTTTTGGGAGCATTTATGAAATGGGTTATTTAAACACTCCTTACTTACAACTTGCTGTTTGGAATCATTTAGCTATGCAAGATATCACCATATTCAGTATTTTTTAATAATAAACATGTCTAGTCAAAGAAGGCATTAATGAAGCAATTCCCCAAATAAAACAGCCCATGATATCTGAGTTGCAGCAGAGAGAGACTGTGGTCTTTGTAGTTTAATCAAGATCACAAGACTTGTTTTGAGCGTCTGTCATCTTTAATTTTACAGCACTTCATTTCAGAGTAGGACTGCCAGGGTCACATGCAATTAAAACACAGGCAAGATTTGTCTTGTGAAATCTTAACATAAAAAGTAATGTGTTACTCCATTTTAACTTTTCTACTGAACTCTGTGAACTCACTAATTACTTTTCCCCCCTCTTGTCACCTTTTTGATATGACATGTATTTTATAGAGGAGATAGAAGTTTGGATTTTTTTATATCATGCATATGATTGAGGATAACAAAATTAAACCGGAGAAAAAAGGAATGTGTTTCTCAGAAATACATTTTTTAGTAATATCTGAGTACTCCAGCTTCAATTACAAAGAAACTCATATATCAAGTTCTAGGAAATAACTGTTAATCTGCTTAACTAGGGCAGGTAGAAGTGTAATAAGGGACCAGAGATTTTATAGAGGCCAGGATCCTGAACTGGAGTTTATTCTCTGGGGTGTAGGCAAAGGCACTTTTATGGGATTGGTGGTGGAAAGCATTAAAAGCCCGCACCGACGTGGAGATTTGGAGCTGGAGGAGGGCTGTTGCATCATAGTGATCAGTAAATTGCATAGACCCTTATTAACCTTATTGATAAGGAGCTTAGGGAAGACCCATTCAGGCTTCAATATATCCTCCTTTTTGTTCTCTTGTCTGTCTCCATTTGCAATCTCAGCTGCTTTGTATGGAGAGCCTTTGTCTGCATCTCCAAATTCAGTGTGAATCCTTTCGCCTTTAAGTTTGAGCAAGGGAATGAACCAACGGCCAGCTCCAGCTCAGAAGGCTCCAGGCCTACTTAACTGGTGCCTGGACACCTGGAGAATGTTTGGAAATTTTGTCCTTAAAGAATCTTTTATTTTGCACCTCTTTCAATGCAGCTGGGGTCTGTAGGGATCAGGGGATTATTTTTGATACCTGTCGAAAAGAGTTATGTCTACGCTGATTTTCCATCCCTCACTACTAATTAACCTTATTGTATACAGGAAACAGTCTATTTAATACCTGCATTCTTTCTGTAATGCCAAGTACAATGAAATCCAGTGTGAAATCTAGTTAGCATTTGCCTTTTTGAAGTCAATTTTAAGTTTCCAGTTTTTGTGACTGTGACCTCAGAACTGATAGCTAGAAAAATAGTGAGCTCAAATCAATTTGGGGTTCAATTGTATTTCTCATTGCTTCCAACTTAAAAGCTGTCGTTCACCTGGACTTGTATGGAGACTAAGGAGCAGGACATCCTGTGCTGGACATTATTTCCCTGGAGTCTTCTGTGTGTACAGCTCCCTGGGCTACAAGGCGTCACACATCCTTCTTCAAAGCTGCCCAACTCCTTTAACTGGCTTTCTTACCTGTGCAGCTGAACACCTCTGTCCTCTTCCTGTCCACCAGGGAGGCTGGAATTTAACGGATAGACACATTCTGCCCGGCAGATTGTGCAGCAGCAAGGCAAATAGATGCTGAAAGAGAGGAGGGACTCTGAGCCCAGGGTAAGATGCTAAAGGAAATTCCATTGGTGGAATGTTTTCAAGGGGGTGGGGGAGGTAGGGTCTAGCAAGAAAGAGCAGAAATTAAACTGTGTAAAATGTCACCAAATGATGTGGAAAAATCCACACATCTTCAAGTATGCTGCACAATATGGACATAGAAAACATTTTGCTGGTGATGTGAGAATGGTTAGAGCAATGGTTATATTCCTGCTCTTAAAATGTTAAGTGTGTATATGTGTGTGTGTGTGTGTATGTACGTGTGCGTGTATGTGTGTGTGTGTGTGTGTGAAATACACTTATCAGCTTAGATGGTGCCAGAAGAAAGGGAAAAAGGATTTTCAGGCCAATGCTTTATATTTTCTAGATTTCACGGCTTTTGCGAATTTTGTACATTGGTCAGAAAGCCTGCATCCTATAGCTTTTGTCTACCATGCAAGCCACACATTTGAAAGTGCAAAGAAGGTGCGTAGAAGATGTCACTGGGTATCACAGATCCCTGGACGCTCCCGGATCTGAAGCAAGATGTCAGAATATACTGTCAGACTTGCATGAGTTATGTTGGCAAATCTCACTGTCTCTCTGCTGTGGCTGTTGAGTTTTAGGAAAGAGGCATTGCTTAGGGATTTAGATAGACTTGAAGAGAGGTTGATGAAGTTGTTGTCTGTTGGTCCTTTCTTATGTGGGAATAGGAACCAACTAATGTCAGTGATTTGGCTGTTGTAAGGCACTGCTGTCATCTTGATAAGGAAACTCTTTGGTGTGCCACATTTGTGTTCATATTGCTCATGTTCCGGGTGTTTGTCTTGGTTCACTATCTAAAGCAGGCCCATGAAGCATCAACTAGGGACATAGGGTAGCCACTGTCCCTCCTGGCTATCTTTGCATTCATGGTTTATTGGATGAAAACTGTTCTAGAAAATTCAGCTGATTGCTTGGGAATTTTGAGGATCCTCTGTGCATAACTGCAAATATGTAAGATAGAAAAAAACAAGATGCATAAATTTTTAAAATGTGCATGTGTGCGTGTGTGTGTGTGTGTGTGTGTACATGCTCATGTGTGAGTGTGCGCATGTTCTTCCCTTCTGCCAGGTCTCTCACCAAGACATTTTCATTTCAGCAACACCACTATAGCAAATTGTCTTCCTTTTGTACAAAATGTTCACTGTGTTCTCATGCTTTGAGCAGCACGAGACAGAGTGTGTGCTTTTTTTCATGTGTGTATTGGTATCTGTCTCTTTTTCAATTATATTTAAGAGGAAGAGTGCTGAGGGACCATTTTTCCATCTTGCATGTGACTCTCAAAGAGCCAGACATAGTATCAGTACAATATTAGGCAGTATGATGCAGTGTGTGATAGCTGGACTCTGGCAAACACCGTCTTACACTGGATGATGCGACATAAGTTAGGGGCAAAACCAGGGAGACAAATACTTTTAAAGACTGGGCAAAGAGGCTTCCTTTTTCTCCTTTATGTAAGGAAGCAAAATGATGAAACACTTTATGAATATTGAAATATTCAAAGCAAAATACATCAAGACAGTTTAAGCATCTCATAACAACAGAGGTATTCTATAATCCTTTGAGAAATCATATCTCGTTCGTTCCTGAGAATTCAGAGGAAGGTAAAATTCTCATTAAGAATGTTAACAGAGAGCAACCAGGCTACCCACATGTGAAGTAGGAATATTTGGAGTGTTTATATGCTTACAATTCTTGAGCTCCATTTTGCGAGTGATCAAATGGTGTCGTGGACAAGGCAGAGCCCTTGGAAGCCATATTGTTTGAATCTGAATATTGATCCAAGTTACGTGAACTTGGTGATTTTATGTTTTATCCTCTATTTCCTTAACTATGCATCAGTGATAATAGTACTATCTCTCTCCACTGAATAGGGAAGATTAAATAAGACAATCTATATAGCAAGCATATAGCAATCACTCCATAAATACTAGCTACTCAAAATTAGTCTTTCCAGGACTGGCTTTTCTTAGTGGTTCCTGAAACCATCAGGAAAGCAATATTGGCCTAAGATAAAAGAGGGAGAGAACAGAGCCAGGTGTGGTAGAAAGTGCCTACGGATCACCTGGTTATGCTGGTAGTATGAACATTCATTTTACTTGGGAATGACTTGGTCAAAGTACTCTAAAATAATGACTGTTGAATACCAAATGATTGCCCCCATATTATGATATTCCCTCAACCCCAGCTAAGACAGAAATGGCTTACTAGCCATTTAATAAGAAGCAGTGCTTTGTACTTAGAAGTAATGATTAGGAAGTGTGGAGAAAGTCTTGGGCAACGTCAGAGGGATGCTGATCCATAATGTCAGTTTTTCTATCTGACACCACCATCTACTTACACTAAGGTTTTCATTAGCAGTACTGTGAATCTAATGTCATTGGAGCCTACAGCTGCTCCCTGCTTCAAACTCCATTTCTTAATGTTATCATGGGAAGCTATAGAGAACTGATTGATACTTTCTTGCTTAAAAACATCCACTTTCAGTGTCTGAAAATTGACTGGAGATACAGGAAAATAAATTTTATCATGCATTTAAGATTTTTTAGTGTGGTCTCAATGATCTTTCCTACTTCCTTCAGAACATGAAGTTATTGACAGTCAATAAGTTGTAAGTTGATCATCTATATCCTTTAGGGACAACTTATAGTTTTATAGTGTATTACCTGTGCTAACTTCTTTCACATAATTCCATTAGACAGTCCTGAGAGGTAAGATGTGTGTGCTGCCAATAGGGTTGGAACTTGAGACATCCAGAGTGAATAATTCCTCCAGGGTCTAAACAAAGAGTTCTTCAATGCACTTCATTTTCTGTTCCTTTCCATGGCTCCATCTCAGTCACTGTGAACGTTGCTTCATGCACTATCATTTCCTGGAGAGCAAGCTCTGCAGCAACGGAAATCACGGAAGGGAGAACTCTGAGGTCACAGAAGGAGAGTTTCTTAGGTCAAACCTGTTCTCTTGTGTTTGCTTGATGCCATAACAATCATATTTAATATTGACTCTGACTTTCTGGTTTCTCATGAAAGATCTGGAGGTCTGGCAACACTGCCCAAGTTCTCACATAGGCAGCAGCATCCCCAGATGAGCAGGAGCTGGGCCTTTCAGCCAAGCATAGAGCTTGAGTCCTCTCCAGCAGCAATAGCTTTGTGGGGCCTGGGTCTGCTCCTCTTCACATTTCTTTTACCCTCCTAGACCCACTAAGTATGTCAGCTTGCAACTCTTTGTCTACATAACATATGTATACTAATGATTAAATATTTTCACTGCAGAATTGCAGATATAATATGTGACGTTGTTACTGAAGGCATGTTTTAAAAGCATATATATATATATATATATATATATATATAAAATGAGTTATGAGTTATGGGGTTGGAATATAGCTCAGTGCCTAGTAAACATGAAGCTCAGGGATTGATCCCCAATACAATAAGAAAAAAATTAAGTCCCCAGGATAGAGTTGATACTGTTTTGTTTTTATTCTCATTTTTAACAACAGAGCAATTTGACCCAGAACTCTTAGTGACAGTCCTTTTGGATCAAATACTTGGTAGGGCCTTTTAATTAGGAATTGACAGGGTGATTAACTTATAAGTCACAAAAATAAATGTGAAAAAAAAAAGTACAGGTCAATTTCTAGCTGTGTTAAACTGTAAGGACAGCACCATTGGCAAGTGATTGCTTCCTTTTAACAGCTTTTCTAATTTTTCTTAATTGGATCCTTTGTTTTCTAATTGGATAGGGAGAACCATCATATGGCTTTCAATTATGAGCTGTGGCATGGTGATCCTGTCATATGGCACATGCTAAGTAAAGTCAGACTCACAGTATATATGGAATACACAACGTCTCCAAGAAGCTTTCTGTGTCTGAAAGAAAGAGGGGCCAACTCCCACGTGCTGGGTAGATAAAACCATATTGAAAAGGGATTTTCTAAATGACTCAATTTTCTGAAAGATTGAGTTGAACTTATATTCTCATTCTATGGACTAGAGTATAAGTTCTGAAAATGCTCCAAGAAGGCAAAATTATAATGATATTCTTAGAACATGTTCAAAATACGTCTACATATACTTGCTGACCTACATTGTTTTCATCATGGCTGATCTTGATGGTTAAACTGTGGTGTCTCATGATGATGGCCAATGTGCTTAGATTGAGAAATGTTAACAGATTTATTAACTCACATTTCTGTGTGCATCTGTAGGGTGCTTCCACAGACAGCTGACTCATGGGACAGCAAACCAAAGTTAGAGGTCCACCTAACTATGAGCAACACCAGTCAATATGCTTGGGACTCAGATGGAACAAAAGTGAAAAGAGGAAGGGTCTTTCCAGGATAGGCCTCTCTCTCTCTCTCTCTCTCTCTCTCTCTCTCTCTCTCTCTCTCTCTCCCCCCTCTCCCTCTCTCTCTCTGTCTCTCTTTCTCTGTCTCTCTGTCTCTCTGTTGCATGACCAACACAAGGTGAGCAGCTTTTCTCTGCCCCTCTCTTCTCCCATGATGCTTTGGGCTTACCACATGCTTAAAAGACATGGAGCCTGCTGACCATAGACTCAGACCTCTGAAACTGAGCACAAATAAACTTTCCTCTGTTCATTTATTTCCATGTTATGTCACAGAGGTAGAAAGCTGATTACCACAGTTCCAGATCCTGTATGGAACTGTTATTAATTTTTTGACAATTTTCTCCCTCACCAGATGGTAAAACTATAGAGTTTAGGAATACGTACCTTATATCATGTATGTGTCACTAGTGCTTAGAATTGTGCCTGGCTCATACCTAACTGGATGATTTGTTGCCTTCTTATGATTTCTTGTTGCAGAATATTGATTAGGTTTGTAAAATCTACTGTCCTTGTGAATCAGCATAATATGCTTATGTTCTTGGCTTTAAAACTTGGAACAGTAATACAACCACCATTGCTGTTAAGATGTTATGGAGTCGGAATCTAATCACCTTTTCTGTACCCCTTAGGTACTTTCAGAGTGTGCAAGTCAGATCCTGTGACAGATGCATTGGCTCAACACCTTGGGATGCTCTTTCTCCAGAGAGGTAGCATATTCTCTGATTAAATGCCCTTAGCAGGCAGGAACAGGACACAGCTGGGGTTTGAATTATACTAAATCCCATCAGATTGGAAATCAAGAAGCTGGTGCTTTTGAAGATTATGAATCTGGAAAGCAGCTGAGATGGGCTGTGAGTGGCTCAAAACAGGTAGTGCTTCTTCTCTTGGCTTCTAGTGCTGCTTCTTTCTGGCTGTTGCTTCCAGAATAACTTTAAAGACGGACACATGTGAATCACTGAGATTTTTAATGTCACAACTACTCAATCTACTCTTTCCTTCTTCTGAAAGATGTAATTAAAGTCTTGGGGGAAGACCTAATTGAGAATGTCATAGCAATGAGAGAAACTGGAAATCGAGGGCCAGAATTCTTTTTTCATCTTTCTGTATTTTACCAAAGGCATAATTATAGCTTTATGTGTAAGAATGGCTTAAAGCGGGCCAAGCTATTGCCTCCCTGGTACTGGTGACTTTAGCTCAAGAGGCTGTCTCTCATGAGTCTCACGTGTCTTTGCAATATGTGCAGAGGCCTCACTTGATGAGACCACACTTCATTGTTCATCGTGGTTGTTTCTCTGCTGTTGGCTGTGGGCCTACTCACTGGCACCACTGCTAAGATTAAGACATTCAGCAGGGGCAGGTGAACCTGGGATTTCCTCAGGCAGCCTGCAGATGCTGGAGCTGAGCACATCTGGAGGTCCGTGTACACCAGCTGAACAGGCCCTCTTCCTCTGTCACCTGCTAATAGAGAAAGCCCAAGTGTCTAAGCTGATGATTGCCCTAAGTGTTTGATCTTGGATCCATGCTTCACAAATTTTATTTACATGCTGTATTTTTCATTTTATGAATAAATCGATAACTAGACTTACTTTTTATTGCACTGGATTAGTTTTATTTATTACATTTGAATTTTATTAAAAAACTGTCAGACATAAGTCTACATTTTTATCAGCAGAATATTTCCGTAAAACCGGGCATGAGATGTGCTCAGCTAGAATACGCTTTTCAAAATGAAACAATGTTTGATATATTCTAGACAGTTATCCTTTTGTTTATCCATGACAACTGAAACTAACCATCAAATGGATAAAGCAATTCACATCTAGTCAAGTAATCCTTAGGGCATATGAAAAAAAAGTCTTTTAAAAAAGTTCTTTCTAAATAGATTCAATGTAATTCACCAATAAAGTATTCTCAGAAGCACAATAAAAATTCTACATAAAATGATATAGCCAAGGAAAGGAAGACACAGAGCTTGATGAAGATTCAAAATGGATATTAACATTAAAAATGAGCAGTTATGTGATTCCCGTACAAAGGAGATCAAAATTTTAGGGCACCAATTTGCTTCTAATTTATAAGGTAGTATGTTTATGGAGCCACAAATAATATTTACAATAAAGCTCCCAAACATATCCAGTGGTAAATGCTTCATCGTTTGTCTTCAGAAAAGCATTGACACACAACACGTTGTATTTATGTTTCATCATATAGTACTGAGAGTAGCTGAATTATACTCTTGAAATCTAAAGTATCTCTGCTTTGACTGAGAATTTGATCTCCTTCATTCTATTTAAAAATTAAGAGCTTCTTCCCTCTCAACTATTTTGCTTGTACCTGTGGACACGTGAGCAGGTAGGAACATATTGCGGGTCACATGGACTGGGAGAAGGCGCATGTGGGCACACAAACACCTGTCCTCAGCCACTGTTACCTGTACACACTCACGTGCTCACGTCCTGCATCACAGGATGCAGCCCCATACCTGATGCCCACGAGGAGCATCCAGGTTAGCGTTTGGATTTGTACTGTAATTTACACATGCCATTTAAGAGTACAAGGCATGCATGACATGCTTCCAGAAGTGCTGGGAAGAATGGCATTGAAAGGGTTAATGTAGAACAAATATAGGCAAATATTGTCAATTATTTTATTCAAATGTTTGGAACTTAAACACAAAATCATCATTAAGTTTTCACAGGATGAGGCATCTGTCACTTGAAAGGAAAAAAAAATATTTCAGAAATATGTTTACAGAAATGTAAAAATATTAGGCATCAAGACAGATGTGAACATATTCTGAAACTCGTCTTGTCTGTCAGTCTTCCGCCGAGCCGAAGATCTCACTGTACTTGCTCAGCATGAGTTCTGCTATCTGGTTTTGGTACACCATGTGAATCGCCATGTTCCCTCCTTCGTTTTCAGCTCGCAGGAGGGTGGGACCAAACACAATTCCCAAACTTTGTGTGGACATGAGATTGTTGGAGGCTCTGTCCACTATCCTGTGCAGAACAAGAGAGAAAGAGAGAGAGAGGGAGAGATTGTATTGGCATTTGAAATGAAATTGTTGCTGCTTTGCAATTATGAAATGATTTCTTGCTCTGATAAACAACTTTGAAACAGAGATATTTCATCTTCCACCCTTCATGTTTTACTATATGGGAAGGTGTCCCACTTTGATAAACTTTTAATCCTAATTATACCTGGCCATCATGAGTGCTGAATAAATATTTGTGAAATGAATTAATAAGTATTATAAACAGCAACACATATGTTGGAATTATGAAGAATCTGCTTCTGAAATGCTCATAACCAACAGAGGATACAAATGAGATATCCATAAATATTTGTTTAAGAATCCATGTATACATATCAGAACAATATATACATATACACAATTCATAAAAGTAGATAGACACAAACACCAGGAAAATTAAGTCTTTAGTGATGCAGAGTGAATAAAGTGTTCTTGGCAGATGTAACAGAAAGACATATTGTAGAGGAGATAGGTTCCGAGACATTTAGGTAAGTGGCAACATTTTAATTTCTTCCATTCATTTGGACACCCAGCTTAGCTCACACCTCAATAACATGCAGAATCCTGTAGCATTTGCACAGCAAAAGGACCTCATTGGAATCGAAGAAACGTTTGCTCATGGAAGGGCGGCATAGATGGCTGAGGAAATGAATACCAGTGAAATAATAAGATGCAGTTTTATTAAGCATGATGCCTTCCTTGTTTAACTCAAGGCTCAATGAAAATGAAGTGTCTCTCTAAAAATCGAGACTCAAGAACAGGTTTTTTTTTTTGGTGGGACCAGCGTTCGAACTCATGACCTTGCACTTGCTAGGCAGGCACTTGTGCCACAGAACTGTCTCCTCAGCCCCTTCAAGAAAAGGTTTTAACTTAAATTTAAACAAAATTCAAAACATGTGGCTTTAGTGAAGCCAAGAAGTAAGGAGAGCAGATAGGATAGGGGCTAAGAGACAGTGCATGGCACTCTAGCAGGTCGCTTGGTCAAGGAAGGGAAGGGTGCAGGGGCAAGAACCCTATATGACAAGTCTTAGGTTTTTTTTTTTTTTTTTTTTTTTTGTGATTGAATATTACCACATTCTTTCAAGAAATTTTTTTTTCTTTTTTCATTTTATTTTAAAGAGTAAAAACAGCAGAAACAAATATAGAAAAACAGTAACAAGTAAGAGTACATATAGTTCAGAATCTCAAAACAAGAACAAAAAATTTAACAATGGTTGTATTACATATCTTCAGGTTTTTTAGCCTCAGAGCTGACCTAAATTAGTGACAGGTGGGTCAGCCTTGGAGACCTCTCTCTTGGCCTGTGCAGATCTACACTGTTTAGCATCAACCAGGCAGGAAGACTCACTTTGTTTCCAGCCCTCCAGAAGGTCCCAGTCACACTTACACATGTCCCCTGACTCCCACCTGCTTATAACATAAGTCCTTGCCTGTAGTATGAATACCAAAATGTACCTTTCTTGTGTTGACCCAATACCGGTACTAACTGACTACTGTTTTAAGTCACTTTATTGTTTCACTTAATCCTCCCAACAGCCCCATATACAGCTTCTACCTAGCCTGTTTTATGAAGGAGAGGACTGAGACCCAGCCTGGTGAAGCATGTTCTGTCACACAGAACTGGCAGACAAATTCAGGGAGTTTGGTTCAGCACTATTACTGGAGTCTGTTACCACCCTTGGGCTTAATAACTGCACTGACCTCTCACTTTGTTACCCTCCCGTGATCACAAAGTCCATCCCAAAAGGTCCTTAATTCTCATCTTCTCTGTGTGAGTACAATTGACAGTCTAGCTGTATCACATTTCTTTCTTTCTTTCTTTCTTTCTTTCTTTCTTTCTTTCTTTCTTTCTTTCTTTCTTTCTCTCTTTTCTTCTTTCTTTCTTTCTTTCTTTCTTTCTTTCTTTCTTTCTTTCTTTCTTTCTTTCTTTCTTTCTTTCTTTCTTTTCAGAAGCAGGGATTAAACTCAGGCCCTTGCCTTTGCCAAGCAAGCGTTTATTCTACTGAGTTATCTCCCCAGCCCCATTGTATCACATTTCTTGTAGGTAAAATTGGGACTGGGTATTCAGATATGTGCCTTGCACTTTCTTTTTCCTCAGCTGTAAGTGGAGAGCACTTGTACCTGTGAGCACAGTTGGCATAGCTACAATTCTGGAAAAGATTCTTATATTTTCAAAAGTATCAGTAAGTTATTGAGACTTTAAATTTAAAGTTTCCTTTGAAATGTATATAAAAAAACCTAAGAGTTGGAAAGTTCTACCTAGCAAGGAGCAGGGCTTACAGGTGATAGACCATAGAGGAAGTAGAACTAAACATGCAAAGCTATTGAAAATTCGATGGTAAATCATCTCCACAGGGTGTCTGGAATAATTGAGATTAGGATTTGGAGTCCAGGGATTTAAGAGGGGGAAAGGATAAGGTAAAGATGGATTGAAGATGGAAGACACATTGACCTATTGCATTATGGCTATAATTTTAGTTCGTGTCAGAAACAATGAGGTATGAGGTATCTGGGAGCTGCACCCAGAAAGATAAGAATAGAGGTCAAAGCTGGTCTAAGAACTGATCATGAGATGGGTCTCTGTGGCTTTCAGAAGGCCACAGCGTGAATGGTAGAAGAGTTCACAGGAGTGGAAGGAATCAGGGGGGTGGAGAGGTAGGTGTGCTCGCCAGCAGTTCTGGAAAGACACAGCTAGAAAGATACAGGTTGTAGGAAGAGAGCAAGGAGTTTGAATGAGGCCAGACTCTTTTTTGTATTTCCCGCAAGTTCCATATATATATATATATATATATATATATATATATATATATATATATATATATATATATTTCTGCTAAGTAAAAGGCCTCTTCTTAGAAACCTGTGTGAGATCAAAACCCAGTGGATGGAGTTTCTGTAGAACTAAGAGTAGGAGGAGGCTCATGATGCATGTCCCAGCTCCTTTCTGGAGAGAGATTTTGGTCTTAGTGGTCATTGGCGGGGGCTTCATGTAGGAGGTTTCTGCAAATGCATGGTGTCTATTTCCTATGGACAAATGTTCATTTTATTTTTATGCATGTATAAATATGGAGTATTCATGGCACCTCCAACCTACATCTTTTGTGCCCATTCCTCTTGATATTTTCTATTTCATTAATTTTATAATTTATTATATTAGTTCAAGTTTGCAGTACATAATGATTACAGTTCTTGTGGGCAGTTGGTACTTGTGCCTAATACATTTTAATTCTTTTCTGTCCCCTGTTCTTATTTCTCCCAGCTCTGCTTGGTCTTCATCTCTTTACCCTCCTCTCATTTACAACAACTCCACTTCCATACTTCCATTTTTTCTTTCAATTCTTTTTTTGTCCATCCCCGTTCCTTGTCCTCTTTCTTCCCTTCCTCCATCCCTTGGTCCCCTTCCCATTTTGACAAGATCACTGTACTCCCTGTTATCTTTTATTTTGCTCTTTATTTAGGCTTTGAGCTTCTCACTTAAGAGAAACTATGTGACATTTAAGCTTATGTGTTTGACTTAGTTAACTTTAATAAAACTCTGTCTTATGTGTGTTTTAAAAGTCTTGTTTTATGGAAAATTTAAAGCTTAATACATAGCCTTTCATTTTTGTTATTTTTACATTATTGCAGGTTGAACTTTCATAGGAGCTTGGAAATTTTCTCCTAAGTCAGAAAAATCAAGTTGCTTGCATTAACTTTTACAAAAATTAAACAAAGTTGAGAAAATTAGTAAGAAGTCATGAATGCATAAGTATTGCACAAAATATCTATCTTTCTTATTTCCTGTTACAAAATGTGGACTTATGTATACAAATACACAGGCAATGCATTTTCTGTTGGTTTTTATTCAATTCAGTGTAGAGGAAGGAAAATGTTCCAAAATAATAAGCTGAGGCAGAAGAACTGCAAGTCCAGGCAGAGCCTGGGGAAGCCAGAGACTTAGTAAGACACTGTCTCAGAAAATAAATGAATAAAAATGTTAGGAGGATGTAGTTCAACATGAACGCCCAGTACCACACAGATAGACAGAGACAGACAGACAGACAGACAGACAGACAGACAGACAGACAGACGGACAAAAAAACACACATACACACACATGCACACACACACACACTCACATTCACACACAAACCAAAATGAACCAAACTGGAACAAAGACCAAAGCCCATACTCAAACCCAAACCCAAATCCCAGTCCAGCCCATACCCGATAAGAAACAGTAAGTTGTATTTCCAGTAGCCTCATCTGCGGTTGAGTCCTGCTGTAGGGGAGGAGACTCTGACTGAGAAGCCACATATCCACACCACAGGTTTAGCAACACCACCAGGACAGCTCACTAAAGCAAGTTCTGAAAACACTATTTCTTTTTTCATTTTTGGATATACATGCTTCATAGGAATGGCTTTTTCTAGGTAAACTTTTCAAGAAAATGATGGATCATTTTCTGGGGAATTCATAATTACATAAAAACATAAAGTCCTAGAGAAAATATCTTGCTCATTTTTAATTTGTGTTGCTAACCTGGCTGGATTAAGACACTGCTAGAGGGAGGCTGGTGTCATGGGAGTACTCTTAACATGCTGTTGGAAGGTGAGTCTAGTAGATGGTGTGTCACTGGGGGCATCTCTGGAGTGTAAGGCCCCACTAGTACTTCCTGGGAGTGTAGGTCACTTCCTAGGTGTTGTTTAATGAGCCACTTTGATCTGAAGGTTTTTTTGGAGCCGGTTAGCCATGGACTGGATACTCTGAAACTGTAAGTTAAATTAAACCTTCCTTCCTTAATTTACTGGTATTGGGTATTTTGCTTCAGCAATCAGAAAGCTGGTTAATGCATATGTCTTTCTTAGCTTTCTTGAATACCATATGTAGATTCTTGTTTTCTAAAAGATACCAAAGAATGCCTATTAGAAAAATTCTGCTCCTGAGTGCTCTTCCTAAGGGACCACTAACTTTAAGTAGTTACAACATTATTGAGGATTTTACCTATCTTGAGCTCTAAGCCTGACAGCAGCTAACTCACAAAGAGATCAGTTGTGGTCACTTTTGGCCAGTTCCTCTCCTGTAGTGGGGTTAGATTTTGTTAGTTTTTAACTCTATGGCAGTGCTGCAATTTCCAAGCTAGACTTTAACCTGTTTTCTGCAAGGATATGAAAGAACTCCTTTTATGACCATACAAACAGGAAAATACCAAAGAACAAATATGAAGAAGAAATGCAAGTGCAAGGTTGAGAGGTGATCGTAGAGTGAATCAATGGATAAGAAGGTGTCAAAACATTCAGATCTTATGTCAACATTTTGTAATTCTTGGTGTGTGTTTACTCCCCATTAATTTGCTTTCAAGAAATTTTTATAACAAAGATACCTGATTTTAAGCCATAATGTAAAACTAAAGATGTAGTGCCTGTGGATGTTCAACTTGCAGGAAGATGACCCATTCTCCAGTTACTTTTGGGAGGAGCTATTTATTAATGCTGTTTAGTTTAATAAAACCTGACAAAAATGCATAATAATGATTTTAGGAATTTGTTTATAAAATAGTATTCAATATACATTGATTGTAAAAGTATTTCTTTTACTACTAAGCACAATTCAAGTTTACAGAATCTGAAATGGATAAGAATTCCTTTTTCTGGCAAGAGTGAAAAGTGATATACATTTTATAGCATGAAAAAGATGAGGAAAGGTCAGAGCTACTTTTTATCAGATCCAAATGGCAGGAGCAATGACCCATCAATTTAAGATTATTTTAGAAATAATGTATAAGGGCAGGTGAGATAGCCTGCTTAGGCAAACACAGGGTCTGAGGTTCCATCCCGAGCACCACAGGCCCCACCAGTGGCCACACCCCCACACAGTCATGCTGAGCTGGTCCCTGAGTCCAGGTGTGGTGGTGCATGCCTGTAATCCCAGTACTGGAGAGGGTGAATATAGGAAGATCACTACAAATCCAAGCTCTGTAGTGAGACCCTTTCCCAAAACATACATTTAAAAAGCCCCCAAAACTAGAAACAATCTATAATGAAATGTCATAGATATGGGACTCTAGTCCTACCCCACTTCCCGAAAAAACCTCAAAAAAGCCTTATGCTGGATGAGGTTTACCAAAGGTGAGCCAAATTGCTAACTCAAATTAATTTCTAAGCTGCACAAAATCACAGTTAAGAAATTGAAAGAGGGCTTCGCTATAAAACTAAATGTTAATCTTGGATCAAGAAGACCAAATTATTTAATAGGAGCCCAACACCAAATACATACCTGTAAACTTCCTTATGAGCTAATACTTTCTTGTTCCAATAGCGACTGACACTGAAAACCATGTAATCATCTGCAGGATGACTGGCAGGTGTACTACAAGTGTCTCTCCGCAACTCTGTGGAATGCCTGCCGTGGATCTCTAACACACACACACACACACACACACACACACACACGCACACACACACATTTAGGATGGCTTCCTTGAAACGGGGAGAGCATGGTGGTAAACATATTCCTGCTATCAGATCACCCCTGACTTGCAAAACACAACTCAGCGACTGCATAGAAAATGTTCATTGTGACTTTGACCACTTAACTAAAGAGAAGCTGTTAAAAACAGAATACATTTTCAATATGCTCAG
>PVKN010009521.1:0-23661 GCA_004027915.1 Capromys pilorides
TATTCCTTTTCTCTAGCAGCTTTTAGTATACTATTCCTGTGCTGAATTTCTGGAATCTTGATTATTATATGTCTGGGTGTGGTTTTAATTGGGTTGATGTTATTTGAAGTTCTATATGCTTCAGTTACTAATGTCAAATTGTTTCCCCATATTTGGGAAGTTATCTGCTATTACTTCTTCCCATATTCTTTTTATATCATTTGTACAGACTCCTTCTTCCTCATTGATGCCTATTAGTCTTACATTGTTCACCTTTGCATCATCTTGCAGATGTTTAATTATTTTTTCTTCTAGTTGTTATTAAGAGATCTTTTCTCACCTCTTTACTAGCTGCAATGGTGTCTTTAAGGTCTGAAAGTCTATTTTCACTTTCATTGAAACGGTTTTACCAGCTTGTGATTGAGGTTTTAAGTTCCTATATAGCACTTTGAATCAGCTTCATACATTCTATTACTTTCCTATATTGCTCATTCAAGGATTCCATCATTTTTCTATTCTCTATTTTTTATCATTGTCTTTAGAAGCACTTAGTACTTCTTTTATTATAGGTATTATTTCTTTTTTTACTTCAGGAATTATTTCTGATCTGATTTCCTCTATACCTTTCTGCAGTTGTTTCTTTACTTCAGGTGCTATTATTTCAGAGATTTCGGGTGTGTGATTTCTAATTTCTTCTATGCTATTGTCTCCTGTATTTCTTTTGGGTAGGCTCAGGGCCTGAGAGCACATTTTGCTCCTTCTGTCTGTCATTTTATATAGCCCTGCCTTCTGACTTTTGGTTTAGAGCTTTGGTAGCGTTCTTACCTTAGTACCAGGTCTGGATCTACCAAGTTCAAAGTCGTTCCAGGTGGGTGTGGCTTGGGTCTGGCTTCCGAGCTCCACTTCTTCCTGTTGTAGCCCTTGGAAGCCCTTGGAGGCAAACCTGCTGTGCCACTCTGGCAAGATGTTCTGCTCCTGGATTAGCAGGGTGGATCTTGTCTCTAGTCTCTCTGCAGGGAGTTCTGCAGCAGTTTTCCATACTCAGCGCACTGGACATGGTTGCCGGGTCAAATGAGCTTCTGGCTGGCCCAGGGTGGTCTCACATGCCGGGCCTGGTTGCTGGGTTGAATGAGTTTCCGGTGGGCCCAGGGAGGTCTCACTCACACACCAGGCCTGGTGCTGGGTTCCCTTTTCCTGTTTTCTGAAAGGACAAAAATGACTCAAAACTAGGCAGCTGCTGGAGGCTCTTAAGGCCACATGACAACTTATATGAGGCTGCTGCTCGGTTTCCGGCTGCACAGAGCTTCCTCAGCATCTTCATCAGGGTGCTTGGCTCATTTGTGGTTTCTTCTCTACCAACAATAGTTGCTACAAAGGAGGTGAAAATTGTAATATGCTTTTTCTGAAAACTGGCATTTCTGTTGACTGTAGAAATGACTGCTTGTAAGTTACTATTAAGTTTTGTTATTAAAATTTTCACTTAATAAAGAGAAGCCCCGGCTTTTAACTCTTAATCTATGTTTTAGAGTTACCTGGCATCTTCCCAGCTCTCCCCAGCAGACCATCGTTGCAGTGGCAAACCAGAAAACACTACTAGTCCTGCTGATCTTTTTTCTCACTACTCCTTCCTTCCATTTGGTGTTTCCTTCACGAATTTCTGTGTCATCCTTGAGCAGGGGCCATGATAATCTTCTCTGTATTGGTCCAGTTGTACATATGTGCTACCGAAGCGAGCACACCATTTGGCATTTCCACTGATGCTGTCTTGTTTCTGAGATGGGGGTTGGAACTCTTCAGGTACCAATGTTTAAAGTTATATGAACATGGGACTGAATCCCAACTCTGTCACATACAAAATACCTTGGGAAAGGACCCCAACTTTCACTTTCCAGGTCTGTAAAGGAGGTGATAATAAACCCTCAGTGGGCTGTTGGGAAGATTAACAGTGTGCTGTTACAGCACAGAGTAAACAGTGAATGCTTTAATTTACCATGTTGGTTGACTTCAGCTATTTCACTTGCAGATATTGGGTTACTCTGAGGATAAAGGAGATATTCATGAAAATTTGTGGACAGTTCCTGGTACATACACATGCTTGGCAAACAGCAGTTCTCCCTGTATTTTCCTCTCCTCCAGCACTTCCCAGCTCCTTTAATCCCATAGCATATAGCAGTGTTCCTCACCAGAAGAACATCATCTGACCCATGGATTCTGTCAAGCTCTGTAACTTTTGTTATCTTGCTGTAGAAAGTCTTATCAGTGGGTGATTTCAGATGCATCCATTTGGAAAGAGTTTCCTGATCCTTATTTTGACCATTTCTGTGGAAGTGACTAATAGTCCAGCAAGCATTGCTTCACTGGCTCTCCCTTCCTTGGCTCTCCATCCATACCCTCCTGCCCTACAGTTCAGGGTCTTTCTTGAGATGTGTTTTATTAATCAGCTTCTTAGGTCTTTGGAGAAAGTGCACTTGACTCCTTATTTATCTCTTCAACCATAGTGTTACCTGGCTTAGCAGTTGTTAGTGCAGACTGTGTAAGTGATTGCATAAAGGATGGTGGGGTAGTGTCACAGGAGTGGATGCAGCACTCCTTCACTTGCTCAGTTACTCTTTTTTTTAACTTTTTTCTATTTATTTGGTATGCATCTCTGACTCATAGTGATCCTCCTGTCTTAGCCTCCCTAGTGCTGAGATTATAGGCCTGCACCACCACATCTGGTTTTGGTGGCCATCCAGGTGCACCTGGCAGGGCATGCAGTACCAGGGATCAAACTCGGGACCTCATGCTTGCCAGGCAGGCACTTACCTTGGTTTCCAAGGTAAGTGTGGTAGTTGTAGTAGGTTCTAGGATGGTACCTTTGTGAGCTCCGGAGAGGCTTTACCTGTGGTGGACTTGGCTTTTCCGTGTAAAAGAGGCTATATAGAGCCTTCACAGATGACAAGGGCTCATTCCAATTCACAGAATAGGTCCCATCCATGCTCCCTGCTTTGAAGTATTCCTTCTTAGATTTTTTAAACCCTCTGTAAAAACCATTCCTTCTTGTCAGATTTTCAGGAGAGTAGCTATGAAGTAGCAGCCTATAGAATGTAGGGAATATGTGAGTGAAGAATGAAGTGAACACTGCCATTCTTAGAAACTCACAGCTTATGCAGGGTTTTTAGTTGTATTTTTCTACAAGTTTGTTATGGATAATTGTAGAAATTTAAAAGAAAAAAATTAGGAGATACGAGACCAAAGGCAAAATAGGAATTGTCTGAAGGTGTATAATGCACAGATGACTGCAGAGCCAGAGCCCTCAGTTAGCAGGGTATCCTCTACTGACAAAAGGGTAGGAACCATTGGCCCCTCAGTCTCTTTTCAGCTTTCTTTATGAATTATATTGAAGACATTGCACCTCATTTCGTTGTTTATCATTATTCGATCTGTGGTCTGTATTATTTGGAATTACATTAAACTGCATATTATAAGGAAATAATTTCAAATAATTAGAGACTTAAATGTAGTAGTTTTTCTCATACCTGGAAGGAATCTGGACATAGACCTGGGATGCCCCGTCTGTGGTGCCATTTGGTATTCAGACCATCTTTCTCTTTCCACTCCACCTTCCCCAGCACAGGGTTTATATCCTCAAGGTCACACGTTGGTTTGAGATTTTGATCAGAGTTATCATTTCTGAGAGGCACATTCTAAAAAGGAAAAACAAAAAATCAACCCATTCTATTTTTGTTTTGTTTTGTTTTTAAAACCACATTTGGTTGCAAGAAATGCCTGGTGAATTTTGGTATTAAGGAATAGGGGAGAGTACATGTTGGGGCCAGCAGTTAGCAGACTGTTACAAGGCCAATCTCTCCTTAAACTAGAAAAGAGATAAAACCTCAGCACACCTAAGAAGCTGTCTACTACCAAAATAGGCAGTAGAAAAAGAATTAAGATTTGTTACGTACATGTACCACCCTCCTATGAAGGTGTAATCATGTTATAAACATGTATTAACAAGTCTTTTGAAGGTAATAGGAAATGGAGACAGATCTTTTGCAGGTGGAAAGAGAACTAAAAGATTGGAATGTAACATAAAAAGAATTGAAACATGTTACATACATACACCAATGCCTTATGATAAATGTAATCATGTACTAACTGCATATATGTACTAAAAATTAAAATGTCAAAAATTTAAAAATTGTCAGGGATATAGCTAAGCAGTGTAAGTGCCTGGCTGGGGAAAAAAAAATCTGCTTAAAAGATTGCTGAGAGTGATAGTGGAATGGAAAGAACTATGTATTAAATAGGAAAGGCATTGAATATTAGTGTCCTGAAGCTCGGAGGGGATAGATTCCTGGAACAAATCGTCCCTTTTGTTTTGAGGTCTGATGATGGACAAATACTGGTTCCAGATAGGTAGAAGATAATAGTGAAAAAAGAGGCACTCTTGAGAGCAGGTCTTTTTGGAGGAAGGAAGCAAGTTGGATTTGTATCTGAGATGGTAGCTGTACATAATTACCAAGAAAAAACAAGTTGACTTTTGAGGGTGCAGGAGAATGGGAATGATGGATGGGCAGAAATGTGAGTGAACTTCGGAGGTGGAAGACCCTGCTAAGGGAGGTGTTTTGTTTTGTGTTGCTTTGTTTTACCTTGTTATGTTTTGTTTTGTTTGCAGGAACTGGGAATTGAACCAAGGTCCTTTGCAGTGAGCTACATCCCCACCCTGTTTTTGTTTCTTTAATTTTTTGAGATGGATCTTGCTTAATTGCCAGACTGTCCAGGTTGGGCTTCAACTTGTAATCCTCCTGCCTTATTTTCATAGAGTGCTGGATTGTAGGTGATTTCCAGCCATTACTGGCTGGAAATATTCTGTTTTGGATCCTTTAGGGGAAGCTGGATGAGGAGTAGAGAGTGACCTGTTTCTTAGCACAGCATCACCTAGAGTGTCTCTTGTCTCTGGAGTCAGGGGAAGAAAGAGCCTCTTTCCCCTACCTTTCTTGGTTTGTAGGATTCCTTTTTATTGTTGCAGCCATGTCTTTATTCTGAATATTCTCTGGGATTAGTTCTGATTTTGAGATATGTCCCCTGCCCTAAACTCCAGTTCTGGTTCTTGCCTTCTTGTTATCCTATTTTATTTTTCTGTTTCAACATTTCAGCTTGACAGGAATCATTCCATGATCCCTCTTGGTTATATGCAATGGCAAAATCATTATGGGGAGTATTCATAAATGTTTTGCTTTTGTTTCTTCTCTGTTTTGTAAATTCTAGGATGACCTCCCCATGCAACCAGCATGATTTCATCCTGTCCATCACTTTTCTAATTAACTTTTTTTCTGCCCAGTTGATACATAATATTTATTCTTCTCATTTATATGTTTTATGGTTAATAGTTATTCTTCACACATTCACACATAGATTGCCATTGATCCTACTAAAAAACTAAAGAATGCAGAGATTGCTTATCATTTATTTACAAATCAGAAACCTAAACTCAGAGATACTATCCAGCTAATATGGGGAGATCTGGGCTTAGATATTAAGTTGTCTGCCTATTTTTTAAATTAAGAAGTTCACAGCAAGCAAACTAATGTTAAACCTTGGTCTATTAGAGATCTAGCAGGTAGCACAGCTTATGTGCTATTGCTGAAACATTTATATGCATATCCTGACTATATCTACACTAGTCTTTGATTACTTACTGCTTGGTTATTACTTGTGGCTCAGCTCTTTTCCTGGTATACCAGCTGCAAGCTATTCTGTAGTGCTTCCACCTAGCCAAATGAAGCAGTATCTATTTCTTGGTGTGGGTTTTAGCAAGTAGTGGTGAACCAATGACCCATATGTTGTGTCCTTTTAGGAAAAAGATATTGATGTATGAATTGTTTCATTTTTTAAACCAAAGTCTCAGTATTTAGATTTAATTGTAGTGTTGGCACTTTGCAATAAATAAGTAGGTTTTGTGTTGCAGTTTGGGTACTCATCTCTACTGGATTAGCTTGCAGTGTTGTAAAGATTAAGAAAACTGCTGTGCCAAAAGGAGTTTGTACCTTGCCCATTAGTACTGCTAATGCTGAGAAAATATTCTGCCCTTCCCTTCTACCTCATCTTCTCAGTGTTTAGAGAGCTTCATACAAAATGTGTGTAAGTTAAAAAATAAAGTCAAGGATCTCACTATCTAGAAATTCATGCCCTATCAGTAAAATTAATATGTTGAGGGCCAGGATATAGCTCAGCAGTACAGTGCTTGCCTGGCAAGTGAGAGTTCCTGAATTTGATCCCCAGTACAAATAACAGTAGTAGTCGTAGTAATCATAGTAGTCGTAGTAGTAACAGTAATAGTAATGGTAATAATGATATGTTGAATATGAGTGAAAGAGCAAGCTTACCTTTTTGACTCAAAGCACAAGCCTTGCAAATAATTCTTTTTTTCTGTCTGAATGATAAGAAGATATTTACTAATGATATGTGATGTGGTTCTTCATGTTTTATCTTTTTTTCTCCTTTTTGGCTTTGCTGTTTTACAATTGACAATAAAATTATATACATGGATGCTACAACACATTGATTTTACATACATATACATTTTGGAGTGCTTCTTGTAGTCACAGTAGTTAGCATGTTATCTGTGTTAGATAACTAACACAGTTACAATTTTTTTACTAGTGCGTATTTTTAGGACCTGCAGTTTAAATTAATCTTCAGGTGTGGGCACATGTACATACTACAGCTTGTTTATTTAACCCCCCTGCCCTTTCCCTTAACCCCTTCTTGGCTTCTCATATGACTTTTTCTGACCAAATTGAGGGTGATTCATTCTGCCTTTCATCGAGGATGATCCTTTACATGCTGTGCTTTCATTTTCAGTTGACTTTCTGTGACACGGAATTTGTGGTTGGTGAGCTGCAAGAACGAGTGAGAGCAAGCAAAGCCAGGATCTCTGCAGCCAGGCCAGAAGGGGGAGAGAGGAAGTGAGCAAGGGATATCATTGCTGGGGAGATGACTGCCTCTTCTCATAGGAACATTTGTTCATTTTCACTCTGCAAAGACTGTTAGGTAGTGAAGCACCTAATTGGAAAGTCATAAGTTTTTCAGTTTCTGCAGAAAATAGTTTTTTTAAGATTAAAGTTATATTTTGTGTATTCTGGGGTTGATAGCTTTAGGCACTGATTTTTTTGTTTTGTTTTGTTTTGTTTTCTTTAGTAGAAACCTCTGGTTTTCTATCAGGAAGTTAATTATGTGTTCTATTATCAAAAGGAGTTTTCTATTTTCAAATGTAGCTCTTCTGTTTGGTAGTCTAACTGTAATTTGAGATCACAAAGTTATCCTGTTACTGTCCAGATAACCTGCCAGTAAATTCGCATGGAGGTTTTGTACAGTATTTTTTTTTTTTTTTTCTGTAGTGCTGGAGATCAAACCCAGGACTTTGTGCATGCAAGGCAAGAACTCTACCACTGAGCCACAACCCCCAGGCCTTTACATAGCCTAAATTACAAAGCAGCACCCTGTCTCAAAAAACAGAACAGTGTCATTATAAGGTTATATTATTTTGGTAATGTCAGAAAACATTTTATTTTGGTGACTAACAAAAATAACATTAAAAATATCCATAGACCATTATTTTTATTCATCAGTTTGTTTCACCCACCTAGTCCTTCAGCTCACCTACTTACTCTTTTTATTCCAAGCACTAAAGTAATAGGCAAACATATGTATCTGGTTATATGGAAAGGTTCTCTTGTAGAAATTCTTCCATGAAAACCTGTTTAAAAATTCTTAAAGGCAAAGAATTCAAAACCCAACAGCATACTCCTGCTTATGAAGTGTTCATTCAAAAAAACACCTCATGAGCACATATGAGCTTGCTACTCAGTCTGCTTACTTCCACTCACAAGTCTTTTCTTTTTTTATTTTTTTTTTCATTTAATGAACTGCCACTGTGCTGTGATTGAATCAGTTTTAGATGAGTGAACATCTGGCACTAGTCATTTGATACCTTTCTTGGGTGCTGACTTCCTGATCTTGTTAGATTAGGAATCACATAGAGGAATTCACATTCAGAAGTCAATGACTAATTGCCAAAAAAACTAAACAACTTTTCTTGGGGGTAGACTATACCTGGATTAGGCCTTATTCCTAAAGTGGTTGATTATAGGCTTTAGAATCAGACAGATCTGGACTCATTCCCCTCATGGGATATGAGTTCAGTTAGTGTAATTTAATTGCCCTTAGCCTTGTTTTCCTTATCTACAAACTGAAATAATAATGCTGTCCACTTGTATAGTTCCATGAGATGATGTATGTGAATTGTGTATTGCAGAGATTGGCATCTAAGTAGCACTCAGCCCTCCCACCTTCTCAGTTCTCTATTTTGCAAAGTTAAATAGTTATTTTCTAGCCAGGTCACCCAATTTTAACTCAGATCTTGAAAGACATTTTTTTCAAGTACGTACGATAAGCCTGTGTTTGTCGAATCTGTAGAGCTTGTTAGCACACATTGCTGGCCTTTCCATCAGAGCAGGTGGGGATTGAGGATATGCACATCTAATGAAAACTCGCTGATACCTTTGCCCCCATTGATCCGAGGTCACACTGAGAACCACTGGAATAAGCAAAACAGAAGTTGGGGAGAGCTCATTTCAGTTGTCAGACACTCACTGTTCAAGGCTATGGAGATCATTTAGATTGGCGCGTAAAGTCAAAACAACAAACTGCTGAATATTTAGTAATAAAAAATAAAAATATGGTTCTGTGGGAGAAGTCATTTCTGTCAACTGCAGATGTAATTAATAATTTGCTCACCTTTGTGTATAATTAATAGCCTCTTAATGCCTTTGCTCATGTTCACTGATTTTGACAGAGCTTGTATACCTATGCTTGTGTCTATGATTTTTTAAAAAGTTCTAACTTGTGGGTGTTGGATATTTTTGTCAAGGAGAGAAAAGTAACTAAAACATGCATCTTTGGAGCAACTTTCCAGAGGCAAGTATAAGATACATTATCTGATACTGTAGCATTAGGTTAGTGCTTGGTACTGTGATGTTCTGTCCTCACTTGGTGTTTCCTGTTTTATTGTCTGCTGTTTTGTTTAATGCTAGAAGAGGCTTCATTCTTACTTTAAAGATTCATATTCATCCCTGTGATACTTGCTTTCTTTGAACAAGCTGCATTTTATTTCATACACATTGGTTTAGGATTACAAACTATTGGCATGTACAAAGTGTTGCTTGTGGGAAGGTTATAAGATGTAGCATGAAATGAAGAATCTACAGATTAAGAGGTTACTGCTTAATCTTGCTCACATAATTTAGGCAGTACTCAGTTGTGTGACTTTTTAAGGCCACCCAATTTTGTATCTTAATATTACCTAAAAGGTTATGGAAGTGCCTTTTCATAGTAGACCAGAGTGAAAACCAAGCTTAGTTCCATGCAGAATTTGAATTATAATAAACAAATGTCGTATTATAATAGACATTTATAATGTCTATACAATAGACATTTATAACATTGTGCCGTTGCTTTCACAATATAATATTTCAGCAAAGATTTAATATTCATGTAATGCAGTTGTTGAGGTCCTGAGAGGGGAGGTGACTTTTTCAATGGCAACCCTGGGTGGACTCAGTCTCTTATAACTCATGCCTAGATGTTCTTACCAAGGAAATGCTTCTCTTTTTTCCAAAAAGAATGAAAACCCCTGGCCGTATTCAGAATCCCAGAGGTCTGTAGATTTGTTTCTGTAAGCCATCTAAATTTGACCCATGCAGTTTAAAGGGTGAGCCGTTTTGGCAAGTAAAGTGCAGTGGTGTTGGCTTCTCATCAGAACATTTAAAGATAAAATTACATATCTTACAGTCCTACTACCTGAAAATTTGGAAAAAAACGAGTCAGTGTGTCTCCATCCTTCGGCTCAGGGTAGTGGCAAGATCAAGTCTTTGGGTGACTGACTTGATTGTTACTGTTCTAGACATGTTTCTGTCCTTTCTAAGATTTCCGTGTATGCAATTGATATAGGTTTTTTCTGTAGTTTTACAAAGTGTGGCTGTTGGGAGAAAAGCTGAAAATAGAGAAACATGCAGGGAAGGTAATTTAAACTGAACCTGCTATTCCACTATTCATATCTTCACATCTGGCATTTTGTTCTGTTGCATGTGTCACTGTCGTCAGAGCAGGGATGTGCTTTGTTTCCTGGGCCTGCAGTGCATTCTCCTACCACACATTCCTGACAACTACTGCTGGACAGTAGTTTTAAAGATTGGCTCTCCTCTGCACAGCAAGCACCCTTGCTGAACTCAGTAAGCCTAAACAACAATCTGTCATAGATACATAGTAATTCTACCCCAGTTTGGTCTTGTGTCTTAAATTTATGTAGTGTACTCTCTAAAGAAGTGAAATTTACATCTATCTTGGTATCATGTGAAGCTTATTTACTTATAGCACAGTTCAGACATGTAGAGAAACAAGAATAGTTTCTGTATTAAGGCTATTAAGAAAAATTTCTAAACTTGGTAAGGTTGTACATATCTGTAATCTCAGCTGTTTCAGGGGATGAGGAGAAGGATTGCACATTTGGTACTAGCCTGAGTAATTTAGAGCAGATCTGGGGACTCTGTTTCACAGGACACTTGTCTAACATGCATGAGGCTCTGGGATTAATCCCCAGTACCACCAAAAAAAGATACAAAGATAATGTGCTTCCCCCTTCCCCCATTACATATAAGCATAGTTTAGAAAGACTCTTTAAAGAAGCATGAAACAGTCCTTAACATGGCTGTTTGAGAAAGTCTTCAGACTTTTTTCTTTCTAAAGAATATGTGATTTAGTAATGGTACCTATAAATAGCGTGACCCATTTTTAACTAAATTGCTGGTTTTTCACTAAGACTTTGTGGTTTGGCTAATGAAATCTTTTTAGAGATGATCCTCTGAACCTTCTGTCTAGTTAGTATCTCTACTGCTGCTTTTATGACTTAATTGTCTTTGTGGTTAATTCACTTCATGACACATCCATCACTAGGAGGTTTACCCTCTTCCCCTTCTGTCCTAGCATTGCTAGGGTCAAAGAGAGGTTGGTAGGTGGTTCTATGTTATTAAAAATAAGTGGTGTAGGCTAATCTATCTTGTTCAATTAAAAATCTTTTAATTAGTACATTGAAGCTATTTGTTCTTAATAATTTTCTGTTTCATAGTACCTGAGTCCAAAGCAGATAGATATCTTAGTGCTGAGACAAAGACATTATAGGCAAATATGCCAAGTAAGTATGGATAATATAAAACTGGGACTCTGCTACTGAAATTGTATGGTTAGAACCATATGATTTAGAAAAGAAGTGTGTTTTACTGCTGTCTGTTATTATTAGGATTGTCCCCCTATCATACTAGTAAGCTGGCTTGATTGTATCTTTACTTTTTGTGAACATGGCCACGAGTTCATGTGGCAATATAGCTTATGATATGTGCACTAATGTTGAAACTGTAGTTCTATAGGAACCAAAATCTTTTGTTACATCATGTCTTTAGATACAGTCTCCATTTGTATTTTTTTTCCCCTATGAGTGAGGCATCAGGAAATTGTACAAGCAACTCAGTATCAGAGGTGCCTTTCTGACTGTGTGACTGCCTGCTTAGCACACTTTGGAGGGTCCACAATGCAAGAACCACATGCCACGGATCATCCACAAAGCCAGCCTGGTGAAACCTCTGTCTCTTCCTATGTCTCATAGCTTATCTTGCTTCATCTCCAGCAGCAGTTACATTTTGTGCCTCTTTTGTGATATGCACAAGTACCTAGTTATTTACCTGATTTTTTTTTCTTTCTTTTCTTTTTTTTTTTTTTTCCTTCTATTTACTGTTTAGGACTTGGTCCAAGTTTCCTTATTCCTGAAGTCTTCTCTTAATATCTTTCTACCTGTCACCTCACCAGCCAGTCTGGGGTGGGTGAGTGTTTCTGTTATTTTATAGGAACTTGTATCCCTCTTAGTACTATGTTGAAATGATTTGCTTACCTCTCTGTCCACCATTCTACTCCAGCATTTTAAGTTAGAACTTGTCCCCAAGCAAGCACTGTGGTTTTTAATTTAATTTTTTATTTTTTTATATATTATGGCTGGTTTAGCCTGCCCTGGGGGTGGGGCTGGTGCAGCATGTGGTACCGGGAATTGAACCAGGGTCCCTGCATTTGCTTAAGCGGGCACTTCAGACCGCTGAGGGACCTCGCTGGCCCAGCACTGTTTTTAAATGCAATGAAGGTACTCCAAATATTATCAGATGGATAATCTTGCTGCCTAGCATACTGACTCCTTGATGCATATTAGTGCTTCAACATGTTTGCTGAAGAAATGAAATGCTAAAACTAATAAGGCTACCTAGATTGTGTCTCACCTCTTATTTATCTGCATATACATGGGAAATTTAGACTACCAGCTGGTTGTCTTTCTTTCCACTGCCTGTGAATGGTTGTAGACAATCTCCTTATTAACTGTTAGGCATGGGGGTTGCTGGGGATGGCGTTGAAATCCTGTTTAATGGCTCTTTTGTGGCTGGCGCAAGGAAATATTGAAAAAATAAATCTATTGCTGAAAAAATAAGATGCTGAATTATTTTTGTATTATACATGTATAAAATCATAAATTTACACCTTGATTGTAGTCTTATTTATTTGATAATCTACTTCATCCCTTCTCTATACTTATGTTTAGATTTTTAAATTTGGTTATAATGTCTTGACCAAAAGTTACCAAAGTAACTTAAGTTACCTTTAAGTTTAAAGTTGAAAATCTTATTTTTAATTTCAACAAGAAAAAACCCTTTAGTGTCTCATATTTTAAATTAGACAATAGTGAAAATCTTAGCTTGTGGAACACTTTTTAAAGTTTGGAGTACAATCTTGAAGGAAGCTATGACTTGTAATACTTATCATTCAGTTGAGTGGTTAGGGCTGGGGATGTAGCTGAATGGCAAAGCTCTTGAGACCTTGAGCTTGATCCCAAGTACCACTTACACACTCGCACATGCATGCGCACATAAGCACACACAGAATTACTTGCACTTAAAATCTTTCTAAAATAATTAAAGGTGCTTAGGATTGTATAGTAAATTAAAAATGTGTTGCAAGGAATAAATTTGCTGTTTATTAGGTGTTTGTTTTTAAGATAAGGTTTCACCATGCAGTTCAGGCTGGCCTTGAACTCACTTTTACTTTTGTAGAACTCACTTTTATAGCCTAGGCTGGCTGTGAACTCACAGTAATCGTCCTACCTCAGCTTCCTGAGTGCTGCGAGAGCTATTTTATTTTGTTTGTTTTTTAATCTTTTATTTATTTTGTACAGGGTCTTGCTGTACAGTTCAAACTCATAGTGGTCCTCCTGTCTCAGCTTTCTCAGCGCTGAGATTATAGGCTTATACTACTATGCCCAGTTTCAGTTGCTGGCTTAGTGCACCTGGGGTTGCAGGGCCAGCACAGCATGCAGTACCAGAGGTCAAATCCCGGTAGTCTAAGTGCTTGCTGGGCAGGCACTTTGACTGCTGAGCTATCTCCCTAGCTCCTAGAGAAGCTCATTTAAAAATAGAAATATTTCCTGGGGGCTGGCAAGATGATTCAGTGGTCTAAATCGCCTGCTTAGGAAAGCTTAGGCAACTGCAGGGACCGCAGTTTGATTTAGGCACCACATGCTGCACCAGCTCCACCCCCAGAACTGGCCAAAAAAAAAGGAAACATTTCCTAAATTCTATTTCAGGAAACAACTTTTAAAGAAGCTGTCCATTGAAACTATGAAAGTTACTTTTCTTGGGTATATTTTAATTTTCAAGTTTTAAATAATTTATTAGAAATGACAGTTCACTATAGTAGGAGTAAGAATTTTGGAGCCAGAAGTGCCTGGTTTGAAGTCCCAGCACCATCACTTAATCTCTTTGTGACTTTGGGCTGATGTGTTGACTTCTGAGCTCTTTGTTTCCTCTCTGATAAATTAGAGTATTGGAATTGGGAGCTCCAGGTGCTTAGTACTGTCCTACAGCCTCACAAGGTTGTTAGAAGATCAGGTGAGAGGTAGAAGGGAAATACTTAATTTGGGAAAGCAGTATATAAATGTATGTCTTTCCCATGGAAGAACACCTGTTGGTTGGAGAGGAAAAGTAAGACAAAGAGGAAGGTATCGGTAAGACTATCATTTTTCTCAGAGTTTCTAGATCCTTTTGAGCTACCAGAGACAGACATAGACATCCACCATCTATTAGATGTGGCATGGATCTAAATCTGTGAGCCAGTTGCTGGAGCTTCTATGTACCATAGGTCAACAACATCCATTGTCAAATTTTATTTTTGCCACAGGATGAAAATGTGTGTCCATGTCTGGGTGTGGTGGCACATGCCTGTGATCCCAGTATACAAGAGCTAAGGTAGGAGGATCACTGTAAGTTCAAGACCAGCCTGAACTACACAGTGAGACACTGTCTCAAAAAATGAACAGAAAGTATGACCTTTAGTTAAATAAATACTGTTTCCCAAATATTACATTCATTTACTCAAGAAATATTAAATTGAAGGTTTAATTTTTAATAGCAGTTGTTCTAGGTCCCAAGAATTATAACAGTGCAAAGAAAATAACAGGTAGATTTTCCATTTTAGTAGCAGGTACATTTTGTGAGGGGACACACAAAGCAACAATGTCAGTAAGTTCAGGTACTGATAACTATTACCATATGAAGATACCAAAAGGGTAACTTGTTAGAATAGTGATGGGGAGGGCTTAGAAGGATTGCCCAGAGATACATCTTTGAGAAAATAACTTTGAGCTGCATTCTGAGATCTGAGAAGGGGCAGGAGTGTAAAGAGCAGCCAGGCGCAGGTACTGCAGACTAAGGAAGCCTCTGGTTCAGAGGCGCTGGACTTGGGATGCAGTAAACTTAAGGCTTCCAGTTCCATTTGTCTTATGTGGTCTCTGGCCTGAAAGAATACATTTTTTAACTGGAGGAAAAGAACACAAAAAAATAGAGAATACAAATAAATATTAAGTTACATAATGGGTTGCATTGTGAGTGCTGGAAGATTTATGTGGTCCATTGGAATTTACTTTGCGTATACCCTAAATAATTGAATGAAATAGCTTCTCAGTTCCTTCAGCCTTGCATCTGTTAATTTAATCTGTGGAAGAGCTAGCCTTGTGACTTTTATCCCCTAAGGTTATTGACCTTTATCTCTTAGTCTCTGAAGTAGAAAGTTTAAAAGGAGAGGAAGGACCAGCTCTACTTAGACCTTTGACCATGTGAGTCCTTGGGGGTTTTGTGCTAATGATAATACATAAGTTTTCCTTTTTGCTTCTAAATTGATTTTGCAGTTTAAGAAGAATAGAACATCTGTCAAAGGCTAAAGGGATTGTCAGTGTGGGGAGAAGGATATTAAAATAGAATCCATTATCCAAGTGACTGGTGGAAAGGACTCACGTACATCATGTATTTGTGACTTGGATAAATAGAACTCAGTAAATCTTTTGCTAAATAACACTTTGAGCAAAAGCTCATGCCTAGTAAGTACTTATTGTTTGTTAGATTACTTCTGTAACTAAGGCTTTTCTATGATAAATTTTCCTCAGTCCTCCAAGAACTTCATAGTGTGGTATTATTGTTAGTATTAAACAGATGAGAAATTTAAGGCTTAATGAGGTGAGCTCCTTTGCTCAAAACTCTTCCAGTCATTTAGTAGTTGAATAAAATGTTGTACCTAGATTTCTGACTCCGAAGACTAGGTTAATGACCACCCGTAATGTGCCCTGATGATGATTAGGTACTGTAACCCTTGAGTAAACACTGTTTAAGGAGAAATGATGACTACCAAGTAAGGAGCTTAACCTGCATAAAAAGAAAATATGCTAAATTGAGGTAATGGATTAAGTGATTAGTTACAGCAACGAGTGAATGAACCCATCATTATTGAGGGCTTACAGTGTGGCAAGAATTGTCTAAGTGCGGTGCATAGAGCAGTGAAAACAGACTAAGGCATGTACTCATTGAACTTTTCTGAGAGGAACAGTAAAAAGGTAGGAAAATACATCGTGTGTTACATGTATACAGGTACTGCAAAGTCAGAGAGATGAGATAGATGCACGGGTAGTATGGGAACATGAAGCCATTTGAAAACTATGACAAGAGTTATCTATGAAGATACAGGAGCCTGAAGTGCAAAGGAACTGTCTTAATTACTTTTCTCATTGCTGAGGTAAATACCTACCACCCAAAGTTAAAGGAAGAAGGGTTTACTTGCTCATAGTTCATAGCAGTTTTAGTCTATAATTGGCTGGCTCCAAGGCAGGCTGGCTTCAAAGAGATCCATCACAGAGATCAGTTCATTGGGTCCACAAGGTAGCAAAGCAACAAAGGAAAGAAATCAAGACTTTCTGTCTCTTATATTATAGGCAGGGTACCATTCCTAGGGAGGGTGTAGCACTCACACTCTAAATTCCAGTCAGAACTAGACCAAACCAATCAGTAGATTTACTAATCACATACCTGTAATCTCAGCACCCTTAATCCTAGCATTGCACTATGAATCAGTCACACACTTTAGATTCAACCATCTCTGAAAAAATCCCCGTGACTGCCTCAGGCTCTGGGGGTACATCTGGACAAAACTTGTAACAGGAACTAAGATTGAAGCATGGCTGACATCAAGAAAAAAGGACTATGTTGGCCAAGGTAGGTAGAGTGTAGCACTTTCACTAGGCAGCATCTAAGGAATTTCCCCAAAGAAGAGATGGGAACCTCACCTGATTATCCACAGGATAGGTGACTTAAGTTAAAGAAAAGAAATTATAGGACATGTCAGTGAGAGGCTTTAGAAAGATTTATTAAGCAAAATTTAAAGAAGCATATATTTAGAATTTGGTTCAGGTCCTTAAGAGAGAGGCACACTATGGTTTGGGGTTGGGGTGTTTTATGTGGTCTTGGGTTGTCCTCAAGGTGGATAATCTAGGGTATGTGTTCCTGTCAGGCAATTTGATGGATGACTTCATTATTTATATATATATATATATATATATATATATATATATATATATTTTTTTTTTTTTTTTTTTTTTTTTTTTTTTTTTTTTTTTTTTTTGGTGGGACCGGGGTTCGAACTCACGACCTTGCACTTACCAGGCAGGCACTTGTGCCACGGAGCTATCTCCCTGGCTTGATGGATGACTTTAGAATGACAACATTGAATGTGTGTGAAGTTTAGAGATATGCTTTCTACTTCCTAGTATTGCTTTCTTTAGGACAAATTCACAGGTGAAAAACACGGGCCCAACTTGTAGGTTTATTACAAATTTTGGAGGAAGTTTCCTGTAAGGTAAAAAACCGTTGCAGCTTTGGATAATTTCATACCTTGCAACTGCAGGGGGAGTTGTAAAGCACAATTTTCAAAATTTTTTAAGAATGCATGCTCTTCCTTTCTGCTTTTCACTTGTGTTTATTTCTTCAATCTCCAAAGAAAAAGACTGGAAAGATGGCAGGGGCCAGATTATGTAGGGGCTACTGATGATTATAAGGATTTTGGCTTTACTTCAAATAAATAGGGAGCCTTCAAGATAATTTTTTTAAATTTCTGTCAAGTTAGACAGTCTGCGTGGTTTATATTTAATTAAGATCCTGTTGGTTTACCTCCCGAATAGACTGTGGAGATACAGGATTGAAAGAAGGAGCTCAATAGGACAAAGCTGTGGAGGTGAGATTGTGAGCAGTTGATGATATTACTTTCTGGGCCTAAGAAAGTAATGAATTGAAGGCAGACACATTCAAACGATATTAAGACTTTAAATGAGATTTCCATGTAGAGATGCCAGAGTGAACAGAAGCTTAGAAGGACCACTGGTTGTATGGATGTAAATCACACAACATGTTTCAAGGAGGGATGATTGGCAAAGGTTGGCTTTCGCCCCGCTCCACTATTTTGTGACTCAACACCTCTGAGGGGAGGAATGGTACTTGCAGTGAGTAGTAAGAGCCCAGAGATACTGCTAAAAATCCTGCAATACAGAGAAGATCTCTGCCCTCTGCCTCTTAAGAATCATCCTACTCGAAAAAATGCTGAGATTAGTAAATGCTATTCTATTTTTAAGTGCTGTAGAGAAAGTATTTTAAACATTCACTTCAGTTCTGCTGTGCCAGAGCCTAGCTTGAGAACATTAGCCTCACAGGAAGAAAGCATAGTGTAAATTCCATTTTGTAGAGAAACAGTCTAAGAGATGTTAGATACATGCCTGTGGTCATCCTGCTAGTAAAGCCCAAAGGCAGAATTAAAACAGAGCCCTTGCCTTAATATCAAACACAGGCACCTCACTGTTACTCATAGTCTTCCCTTCAGTATTATTTATGGACTTTAATGAAAATTTTGTTATACATTTTTCTATATGGCTTAAATTTTCTGTAATTTAAGACTGGAGGTGTAGTTCAGTAGTGGCGCACTTACCTTGAATGCTCAAGGTCCTGGGTTTGATCCCTAGCATTGCAAAAACAATAAAAAATTTTTTCTTGTAATCTTTTCACTTAAGTAAAAGTTTTTTGGAGTGTACACCAGATCTTGGTGTTATAGAAACAAGGATGACTAAGCCGAGGTCCCTGGCCTCAGTGAGCTTTCTGTTTAATTGCTGATACCATTATTTTCTCTCTTCTAATGCAGTTGCCTCTGAAGATGAACATGTAGTGATGTACATTTTCTGCAGTTCAGCCCTTCTTAGGCCCAGAACCAAAGCTTGCTTTCTCCAGAGAACCATTTACTTATTGAAGATAACAAAACTTCAAAGGTCTCTGTCTTCCCTCCCCTTCAGTGGATTTCTGTGTCCATGGCTTGGCTGCCCCTGTGGTGGTCTTCCTGTTGCCATCAATCTAAACCTCCCATAAACAGCACATCTGAATGAAGTTGATTGTTCTTTTCAGTGCTAGAGTAGCCTACCCTCTTGGTCTGTTCTTATTTGCCATGAAGAACAGCTGGCACTGTTTGTTTGAAAGTTGTGTTTTTGTTTGGTGTTTGCCTTTTCATAGTTAGCATTTCTGTCTTCTGTCAGCCTTGCAGATAGTTGTTTGTAATAGTACATATTCTATATTTGTGAAAACACACCCACAATCCTAGAATGTACACACCACAGACCCATATACTCCTCCAAAATATTTATTCTTTGCCCTGCCTAGTTTCCATTACATTCATTTAATTTTTAGATTATAGTTACATATGATTGTGCAGTGTCTTTTTACTATATTGAGATGGTTATCTTTGTGCAGCTGAGTGTATTTGTCAGTCTGTGTTCATGATGGCACAAGTTACCCCTAATGTTAGACAACAGCCATACCAGATTATTCTTCTGTATGTTTTCTCTCCTTTTGTTGTGTCAGCTCTTTGTGCAAAGAGATTTGGGTGCTTACCATGTAGTTTGTTCTCTGCTCTAGGTTTTGGGGATGTGCTCTTTCATGGAGGATGCATTCTTCACATTACACCTCTGACCTAGTCATTCTGCTTAATTGAAGTGTCCTATGTGCAGGCCATTGTTAGAAGTACAAAAGCAGTGAGATGCTTCACTGGGCAACAGTAGTCATGTTCTACTCAGTAGAAAACATTACAAAGCAACACAGAAAGAGAGTGTCATCTGATTATATGTACCCACAAAGAAAAAAATTGAAGACATATTTTTGATTGTTTTAGTAATCTCTGATTGCTAAGAGTTTACAAAGATTTTTGTTTTGATTTTAATATATAATATATACTTAATCAGTATATAAAGAAATAATTAGAAGAAAAAATACCAGTTTATAGATGTTCCTGCTCAAGGGGGCCTCATGGAAATAGTGACCATTTAGTTTAGCAGGTGTTTTCTCATTTATTGAACACCTACCTAGAGAGTACTGGCCAGATGCTGGACCAGTAGTAGTGTACCCAGTATACAAATATCCTCATTTACCTTGTTAGGTCGTCATTCCAGAACAGTAATGGAAATGTGTACAAAATGCTTTAGGTTATTAGAAAAAAGCAGCAGTGTTTGTGGATCAGACTCGTCCTACAATTTCCGTTATTGTTTAGTATACACCACTTTGGTTTTGACTAGATTAACAAGGCTGTCATGTTCAGTATACATATTAAAAGAGTGTGGTTTCTTCCAGTAGTGAGTACTGGTCCCTGTCACTTAATAAGAGGTGGAGGAAAAGTAGCCTGGTTAGTTACACAAGTTACTTATCTTTAGGATAATCCAGATAAAATGCAAGGCACTATTTCTGATTTTGTGTTTACATTGGTGCCCCATATGCTCATCCTGATTAAGGGCTTTTTGGCATCATCTCTTTAAATGTATCAAAGGCAATGAATTTCTTCACCAGAAGCCCAATTGTAGCTCTTGTCAGGCTGGGTTTTGATTTAATGTTAATACTACTTGCCTTCCAGATACAAGATAAGAAAGGAGAGCCTCTGCCTTTTTTTTTTTTTTTTTTTTTTTTGCAGGACCGGAGTTCAAACTCACAACCTTGCGCTTGCCAGTCAGGCACTTGTGCCACGGAGCTATCCCCCCAGCTCTGTCATTTTTTTTAATGTAAGCAGCCCCTTTCTTACCAATTGATCATCGTTATTACAGTGTTCTCCTGAAACGTGGACCAAATAGGAGATAAAGCATTGGATGCAGTCTCAAGATTTTTCTCTTCCATTTTGACCAAAGGGGGCTGATGCAGTGGTAGGCTGTTAAGAATCCATATTTTTTAAAAACACTTTTTGTAATCCTAACACTTGGGAGACTGAAGTAGGAGGATCCTTGCAAGTTGAAGACCATCCTACAATGTGAGTTCAAGGCCAGCCTGAACTGCATAGCAAAGCCCTATCTCAAACAGATGAAATAAAAATAAAGAGGCATAAATAAAGCAGGAAAAGATGTTTTATGTTTTGAAATCAGTGTGGTGCTTTATGATCTGACAATTGAGTTTTGCTTCAACCTTAGTATCTGTTCTACAACTTGCCATATTAGTCTGGAAGTTGACATGATGTCATTCTCTACCATGTCTATGTATTAAAAATCCTTAAAAGAAATGTGAAAATCTCAGGCCATACCCAGAACAATTAAATAAAACTGTAGGAGGAAGATATAGGCAGCGGTGTTTCAAAGCTCCCAGCTTGTAATTCCACTGTGCAGCCCTAACTGAGAACGTGCATGGTGTGCTCACACCAGCTGCGTGGGGCAGGGCTTTCACTTTCTAAAAAGTAGATAATACAGTAATATAATTTTTTTTATAATTTCATTAAGAGGAAAAACATACCTCGACTTCATCTAGATGTTCTAACTTAGTTTGATTTTAAGCTATCATACTCAAGACTGAAAGCCACATCATCTATTTCCATTGATCACTGAAATTTTGGAAACTTGTTACATTTTTGTATTGGTGGAAGTAATTTTTCTTCTTTGGCCAAAGTAGCCACATGAGTTACAGCTTGAGCTTGTTTATTCTTTGTTTTGGCTAAATAATTTTTCATGTAAATGATTCCTAGCTTCATTAACTTACATGTACTACTCATGTCTCAACACAATTCCCCATCTTTTCCTGGTTTTATGGTCTACCGACAAAAAATTTTGTGAACAAATATCCACCTTATCAGTATTTATCTTATTTTTTTTTTCCTTCTGAACCATAATATTTCTGATTTGAAGCATAATGGGTTTAGGTGTGCTCCACCCCTACTTCTATTCCCCTTTCCATTGGATCATTTTATTCCTATTTCACAACATTTATTGTACATTTTAGTACTTACTTACACTTTGCTCATGCCAGAGAAATGGTGAGATGTTTGAACATGTCTATCCAATTTTTTTCCACTTTAGAGTATGATCTCAGGGTGCATCCGTTTACCTAGAACATGATCCTCGCTGGGTCCCTACTACCTGCTTTCCTTGTCTGTCTCTTCTTCACATTGGTACATCCCAGTGTCTGAATTTTTACTGTCAGGGCGACTGTTTCTATGCTGCCCAACATTCCACCATCTTTCTAGAAGCCAGTATGGTTTTTTAAAAGTATATTTTTTTTTTCCTCTAAACTCCTTTTGTTATTCCTTTGAATTTTCAACACAATTTAACTGTATTGCTAAAAGTTTCTATAGGTATCTTTTTTAGATACCTGTTTAAATCCTGCAACATTTTATCTTTGTCCGACTTTTCTGTGTTGTGGCCATTGACTGGAAATGGTAGCAGTGCCTATAATAATAGCACAGCAGCTACACCACAGATCACTGCCTTCTGACTGTAGATCCTGCCGGGATAGTCAGCCTTTGGATAGGCTGGAGAGCAGAGTGGGGATGCGGGAAGTGTCACACTAAAAAGTGCTGGCCACACAACTGAGGGCATGATCTGTTGGTGATGCCAGTGAAGTGGTGTTGCTGAGTCTGTGACCCACCTATACTTCTGTCCTCTGTGCATGTATGTGGCACTAAGAGAATGTTCTCTTGCCAGCACCACTGCATATTGGAAATATAACTGAATGGTTTTCAGTGCTCCTGGGCTTCAGAGTGTACAGTGGGCACATCTGCATGTAGCATAGCACACAGCCTGCCCTCGAATGCTTCACAGGCTCTTTTGTTTCTGCATGTGTTCACTCCTCACTTCAGCCGAGGGCGGACATGGGAAGTCACAGAAAAACCCTGCTGAGCTCCCACCCTTCTCGTTTTTTTGGCCTCCCAGTTTGTTTGCTCTCTTTTCTTGTCTTCTATAGTCTTCTCAGTTAAGATTCCTTTTACATCATCAAAGATGTGTTTGTGTTTCTTAAGTATGCATCATGTTCTAGGCATCCTGTGAGATACTGTGATACAACTGAGTAAAGGAGGACAGAGATACTCTGCCTCTTTAATGACTGTAGTTTAATGCATTGTGTTGGTGATACACTATTTCATACTCATCAACTAGCTCTTTGTCATTTTTTTAGAATGTTGGAATCAAAAATTTTAGAACAGAATGATTCCTTAAGAAATTTCCCATCAGAGGGCGGCCAGATAACTCAGCAGATTAAAGCACCTACTTGGGCAGTAACAGGGTTCCATCCCCTGAGTACCATGCCAGCCCTGCCCCCAGGGCATGCTGAGTTGAGGATTCAGCCTGGGCGTGGTGATGCATGCCTTTAATCCCAGTGCTTGGAAGGCTGAAAACAGGAGGATCACTATGAGTCCTATCTGTGGAGTGAGACCCTGTACTAAAATCCATTAAAAAAAAAATTATCCCATCAAACTCCACATTTTAACAACAACGACATGGTGGTCTAACAAAGGAAGGAATTTTCTCAAATTCCCATGTTTTAGCTCTCCCATGGTTTTGGGGCTAATGTATCCTCGCCGAACAATTTAATTACAAACACATGTCACTTTCCCAGTTGTACTCCTCCCTTTTTTCAGCACTGATCCGCTGGTCTGAAGATGAGTGTTAGGTAAATAGGTCAGAGCATTAGCTACCATGTGTTTCCTTCCTTGAAGCTATGGGCTTCTCCAGAAGAAACAAGTGCATGCTGTATTTCTGCCTTGTTTGCTTTGTTTATAACCCGTTTGTTTTCTTTTTCTCGGACAGTCGAGACTAGAAATCCTTGTATAAACTGCTGGATGATGAGTAGCAGGGAGCAGTACAATGCTGGGAGCTTCTGGAGAGCTTTGCTATGTATGGAAGGAGGTAGTCCTGCTGCATTGCTGTAGATAGGTAGATAGGGACCAACAGCTGAAAGC
>PVKN010009522.1:0-23657 GCA_004027915.1 Capromys pilorides
TATGTTTATCTTTCAGTGGTCATCCACATTTATGCCCCCACAACTGTACACCTGGATGTGTGCCCACATATCTTAAAATCTGTGAGGTTATTTATGATTTACTAATTCACATGCTCTTATTTACCAAATACCTCCTAGGAGGCAAGCATCTCATCTGAATAATGAAATCATAACTCCACCAAAATCTGACTTTGGAAAACCAAGTAGAAAAACGATCCCACATCACAGTGATAGAAATGGTAAGAGAAATGATGAGATTGGGAAGACAGGCAATGGGGGGCTAAATCTTGGGTAATCAGGATGCTACAGGGGAAAAGAAGCCTTGATAACAGAAATAAGACAGAGGTGAAAAATCACCTCACACCTACAATGTGAACGGCATTCTCGAGTCCTTCTATAATTTTAAGATGTGTTTTGCATAGTTCTTGATTCCAAGAATTTTTAAAAAGGGAAAAGGAAGATAATACAAACACTGATAGAAAAAGAAAAGATTAAAAAGTCAAATCCAATTGCATGTGGAATATCCTGAAGCTGGAGGTGGGGGCGGGATGTCCCGAGGAGAGAACATGGGTGGCCCCGACAGGATCCCCCGTCAGGGCAGGTGAGGCCCTCCCCAGGAATGCAAAGCCAAGCACCTGCTCTGCCCGGCTGGCTGGGCCTCTGCGCCAGGCCAGGACCGTCCTGCTCCATGCTGTTCCACTGCAAAGGACCAGTGCAGGCGCCTTTCCCACCTGCCTTCTCCCCAGGTCACGTGAAGCAGCCCCTGATGGAATACAAGTCACAAGAAAGAAGAAGCTATATCTTGTTTTCCTCCCTTCTCTGCATCCTGCAGCGCGTCAGCCAGCGCTGACCAGCTGCGCCTTGGGGCCCGGGGGTTGTCCCCACCCAGACTCTGCTCAGGGTATGAATCACTGGGCCTCTCTGCTCATCCACCGAATGCAGGAGAACAAAGGCGATGGAACATGTTTGTGGCCAAAGCTGCCACGGAAGGACACAGCAGCATCCTCAGCTCCCAGACTGAGAAGCTGCTGCACAGCAAGGGGACACGACTTTCTGCACTGAGAGATGAGAGGAATAATGTGGACTTCTGTCTATAGTCATCGCAACCTTAAGATATGAACCGAGCTTCTTGGCAAAGTCATCAATTCCTATGGGTCACCAACTGGCTGGGTACAAGAAGCCTGGTCTTGGTCGCAGCCCCAACGCCTTAAGGAGTGAACCTGTGGAAGGTCCTCGGTGTCAGCATCAAAGAGCTTTCTGCCTGCTAAGAGAAAGTTGGAATGACTTCTAAAAATGTGTTACGAGCCATTGCTCATGGAAAGCAAAGTTATTTGGAACAACAAAAATATTCCCTAGAAGATTAAATAGAGTTAAGTTTTAGTCTCAGCCACAAAATCATAACTATAACAAAACAGAAAAAACAAACTTAGGGGAAAAATCTAGACATTCGCGTGCAGGTGATCACAGCCCATAGTTCCCAGTGCTCCTACATCACCGACCCCATCCTCTGCAGGGTACCACTGACTTCACCTCCTTGTTCATTTTATATAAAGAATGGTAGCAATGCAATAATCAGAAGCATCTGCTGTTTGAGTGAATACAGAAACCAAAAGTACAAGAAAAGCCAGGTGTTGCTCAGCTCTTAGGCCTTTCCCTTCTTTCCAGGAATAAGAGGCAGGAGCACCCAAGGAGACCAAGTCTGCACAGTCGGCCACTCAGTAACACCAGCACAGTGCTGCACATCAGCCTGACACGCAGGCTCTCCAGTCTTGAGGACAGGGAAGGTGCTGCTCTCAGGAAAGGTTCACGCTTGGAGTTTGGGGGCTGGAATGGTTTTTGTCAGCTGCTAGGTGGGGTCCTCTAGGTGAGCCGGGCCAAGGTGGAAGGGAGCCTAGACCTGATGACATGCAGGGGAGAACCACGTGAGAGACACCAATAAGGTGATCAGCTTTCCTACATTGGTTATAAGGTGCTAAAGAATATTATAATGCATAAGCAGAATCTTACCCAAACTCCTGGTGCTTGAACAGAGTGGTCACAAGTTTTTAAAAAACTGGGAATATTTGCATATTCAAAGCTGAAAAAATAAAAACTGCTAAACTGCAAAGGGAGCAGGGCCAGTGGGTAGATCCTGCTCCAGATGCCAGTGAGAAATGCTGAGGGGAAGCAGCACACCCTCAAAGGCAGAAGTTGGCTGTGGTCGAAAGGCCTCACTAGGAGAAATCCATGGAGGCCACGCAGACAAATACAATGCTTTCAGTCTATGATTTTTGTAAAATAGATGCATAATTTCTTTTTATTTCTCCCATTGAATATTCTTCCCATCAATTGCACATGCCCACACATGCATACACACACACACACGCACACATACACACACACGTATATATACACAAAACAATTAGCTGAGTTCTTTCAAGATCTGATTTTGTATATCTCTTTTATCCTTATTTTTGAAAGATATTTTTTCTTCTATAATTTCTGACTAGTTGAGGGTGGGAATTATATATTTTTGTCATTATGATATTCTGTATATCATTACAATTCCTTGGATATTTTTACATAGATGTGTGTCTATACGATGTGTGTGTGTATATATAACAAGCATACACATGCATATATAACTCTCCATACATATACATGCACACATAAACACGTGAGTGTACAGACAATAGGCAGGAATGAATGGCTTGATGCGCCCACTACATGATACTACAGTGGCTCAAAGCATTAGATGACTTGGCACACCACAATTTAAACAACCAAGTGGTTCTCAGGACTGGAGACAATGCCTATATTAGTTGGTTATCATTAGAGGAACAGAACATGCATGCAACACACTATAATTACACGGAGAATTTATCACAAAGGCACGAGGATCCAAGGGGGAGGAGTCTTGCTGGTCCTCTACCAGATCAGAGACAGAAGAATCCAAAATGGAAGCCTGTGCACTGGAGAGCCAGCCTGCGGACCCAGTAGTAGTCAAAAGTTGAAGACTTGGAGCTCACTGCAGAGCCCTCAGTGGAACATGAAGCATCTGCACTGGAAAGCTGAAGAGGTTGCAGTAGAAGACTGAAGGAACAGCACATTGGCATCTGAAGCAGTGACAAAAAATATCTCCTCTGACGAAAAAGGGAGAGGACCTTCTTTCCCTTTTATTCCATTCAGGTTTTAAGCCAATGAGGTGATGCTACCCACTTCTGGGGGCAGCTCTTCCACCTCAGTTGACTGGCCTACATGTCAGTCATTTCCCTACACATCCAGAGCTTTAGGAATCAGCTAGGAATTCTGTCCTTCCTCATATCAAGTTGACAATTCCCAGTTAAAGATCACAATACCCTTACTGAAAGGACTGAGTTCCCTGTGGGAACCGGCCTCTGTGTAGACTCCAGAAATAAAGGCCACTGGGAACTTCTTAATGCTTTACCAAAAGATTTAAAATCACTAGTGGTTCTTATTGCACTTTGTGGTCACCAGTAGAACTCTTTGGCCACAAAGAATAAAGAGAAAGGGAGAGGAAGAAGGGGGAAGGAGGAGGAGGACCAAGAAAAGAGAAAAAAGAAGAAGGAAGAGGAGTGGATTGGAAAAGGGGAAAAGGAGTGGAAGGAAAAGAGATTAAAAAGAAGTAAAGTGAAGAGGTATGAAAATTTTGATAAGTTGTAGGGTAGAGCACAATCTTTTTTTGTTTCTACTTTATATATTTTAAATGTTATCACACTCCATTTCTCATACTCCATAAAAATTCTTCTATTTAGTATATTCTTCTATAAATTCCATGTACAGAGGGGAATAACCAAGACACAAGTGATAGCAGGAAGCACTGGTTATGTTCTGGGAGCAGGAGGGGTAAGTCTGGTTAATATGCATACCTGTGGCCCGAATGGCAGGTAGAGCGAGGTGTGTTGGCCAGAGCAGGAATCCCTGGCCTGGTTGCTGATGGAACTCAGTCAGTGTTGATCTAGGTTGATTAAATAAATAAATAAATAAATAAATAAATTCCATTTACATACATTTGAAATTCTCTTAATGGCATCGTGCTGAATATTTATTGCTTCTTCACTAAGGAGCTATTTCTGATGGCTGCATGGTACTGCTTGGTGGATGTATACCAAATCCTGCAGCCCTTCCTCACCTAGATAGACGGCCATCTTGAAATCAGCTTGTAACAGAAATAGTGCTGTAATGAACATTCTAGAACACGTTCCCTTGGAGCCCTTTGCCACCAAGTTTGGGGGTACATAGCTAAAATTGGAACCACTGTGCCAAATGCACGATTGGGCTAAATAATGACAGATTGCTCTTCCAAATGCTCTCCACAGTCCACTCTCCCAAGAGCATGCCCTGAAATTTCATACATGTCTGTCTGCATTCTCCTTAATTCTTGGCAACATTCAACTTGCTAATTTTGTCTTTCAAAAATTTCAAAAAGGATATTTTTTAGTGTTTGATTTATGGGTTTAGTAATGATTCCATGTATCTTCATTCTTATTCATCTTAGTCTACGTATTTTCTCTCATAGAGATTATCCTGTTAAGTCTTTTCTCCTTTTTAATGTTAGGGATTCTTTGATTTATTATTAATTTCCAGAATTTCACTGAACATTCTAAATATTGGTTGCCAGATCTAAACTTGAAGGTACTTTCTTTGTGCTGTTATTTGGTGATTAATTTCATCTGTGATACCCACTTGATCCTTGAATTTGTCCCCTATGTTTTGCCCAAAAGGTATTTCAAATTGCAGATGACTTTGCAGTGTAGCAAGGGCTCATTACCACTCCTCAGAAGTAAAAATCTAAGTGGGTGCAGGCCACAAGCACAGGTCGATACTTGGGGCAAAAGCGTGAGCATCTCAAGCTTAGTGGGGATAATTGCAAGACTGAGTGCACAAATCACACAGCTATCTTCAATAATCCATGCAATTCCTATGTTAGTTTCTGTCGCCTGCCATTGCAGTTGGAAAGGCAGAATGAAGATCATGAAGATGTAACCCCCATGTCAGAGCAGTAAAATGTGGGATTTGTTTTTTGTTGGTGGTGATGGTGGTGAACTCTGGCAAAATGTAGGATTTGGCTGGGAGTGGGCCACAGATCTTTCCAAAGGGTTAATCTGAGGTCAGAGTACATTTCTATATCTTGTGACTCGTTTCTCCTTTTCTATGTATAAAACCTAAGAAATCAGCTTTGCCCTCTAACTTGAAAATGACTGGTGGTGTTCATGGAATGGAACCGAGAATGGAATAGGCCACTGTGATTCATCTGTTTCCTGCAGAGATCACTGAGCTCCATCTTGTTGGACGGCAGGCTGAAAAGACACTGTGGTGAAATAAACACACTGCACTTGACCACAGAAGGCAGCGGCTCTAGGAAAGGTACTACCACTAAGCACGAACATGCACAGAATCTTAGCACACAGACCATGTGCACAGGAAGGTTCGTCATAATAATGAAATAACATATATTCCAGAAGACAGATTGACCCTCATGTTGGCCTGACTAAACTTACACTGGATATGTTCATATGCGTCAGAATGTTCTATGAAGTACCAACTTTAAGACTTGAGTACTTGAACTAATCAGACTTCTCCTTGATGAAACTGCCATCAGGAAGTCTCTGTGCTGATTTTAATTAAGAATCACTTATTAATGCTGTATCAGTTTCTTGTCTACTTGAATTTTCCATCAGCATTACTGAAGTTTGCATTTCATGAGTGTACATTACAATCACAGTCGCAAATGGGAGCAGAGCAAGATTGATGACAAAGAACGATGGCAAACTGACGCAGACAAACACAGGAGGCGCTGGCCCGCCCGCTGCCCTGTGAACTGGGTGGCTCCTTCTGCAGCGGAGGGCCTCTGGAGCATGCCTGGCCTCCACAGCAAGACACGCATCCTGGCTCCAGCCCTCCACCATTTTTCTCAAATGGTTGCGAAGCCCTCGTTCTTACAGTGTACTGAAAATGCTTATACTTGATCTTTATCTGGAATGAAGTCAAACAGAAAAGTAATTACAGCAGCAGCAATAGTCCAGCCAGGATTCAGTCAAAGGCTAAAACTCAGACTATTCAGGACATATTTTAATTAAATGTTTTATTTATCAAAGTAAAAATGCTTAATGTAAAAACCGGGAAGAAGTGAAGAACATACTTAAATGTCTATTCCAGGCTGGCAGGGATTTAGGTCATGGTATGAGGAATGCTAAAATTTGAGCAAAACTGTCAGTGGAAATATTAATATTTTTAATAAGAGAATATCCTAAATGCATTTCCTCCGTCGAGAAATTTAAAACTAGGAAACTAAGGGAAGAACCTAATTTTTTATTGAAGTTCTAAATAACCCTATTACCTAGTGCTGCATTCTGACTTACTAATGGAAATTACAAGCAACAGAAGATGAAGATACACATTCAGCCGGCGATTTCCAAACTGGACACAGCGGGAGGCGACCCTAGCGACACAGAAGCAGCCGCCGGTTTCTTGGGTCCTGGCTCTGCCTGGCTTGTTTGTCCAGCGGCCGCTTTGATGCAGGCGAGGGGACTTGCCCTGGGCCTCGCCTGCCCTTCCAGGTGCTGGCGCAGCACTAACAAGCACAACATGTTCAAAGTGAGGAGCAAGAACCGGCGCAGAACACCCGGGGAGGGCAAAGGGCCCCCCCTGCAAAGACCTCCGCTGGCTTCTCTAAAATAACAAGGAGAAGACTTCTGAAAGGGAGACATTTCTGATTTCTCGCAAAAGATCAATGTTTGCCAGCATGACACTGGTACAACGTGCAAGGACACGGTAGGTGCGCCATGCTTTCAATTAAAAACAAGCGAAAATGTTAATGGGCAGAAGATCAGAGCCCCAAGAGCAGGCTGCTCCTCCTGCGCTCAGCTGCTGCTGTCGCACCGCTAACTCAAAAGCTCGCTCTGACCCCAGTAGATCTCAAAAATCTACATGCGAGGTGGCTTGAAGACCAGGCACGGTAGTGTGCGGGAAGACAAATGAGGTGAACCTTGCAAGCATTCTGGATTGCCAGTTTTTAAGACAGTCGCTTGTTAAGGCACACGCCTATGGTCCAATATTGATTATTGCTGTTGGAAAGCCTCACACAAGCACTGCTCCTTAATCATATTCTTCAAAGCTGAGCCCTACTCGGGGAGGAGAGCTCGAACGTTAAGAGCGTGGGATTTCTTCTTCAGTCCATTTTGGAAGAAAGTGTTCGTTCTGCAGCTAAGCACACAATGGCCGGGGAAAAGGTCCAAGCTCGCATTGCTCTTATACCTACACTAAGAATAGCAGTGTTGATCATATGACTTGAGCAGGAAGATCAGACCACCTACTGGCAGAAGAATCCACTGATGATGGCAATGCCCTAGCGTGCCATGGTGGAGCACACAGGCCCCTTGCGTAGCACAAGCCAACACCAGCTTGTGTAGGATGCACACACGCTATTAATAATTAAGACGCTAGCATTCTTTCCCTAAATTTGACACAAGTGAAGTGTCTGATATGTGATGTGTTGCGGTGACGTCACCTGACACATACACTCTGGCAGCGCGCTTCTGATGAAGCTTCCCTGAATTCCTAATCTATGAATGGCACACGGCTCCCTCCCTGACATCAGACAGGGAGTGAGGTGCGGAGACTTCCGCTGACAAGAAAAGACGGAGCTCTGCTCAGCTGCTTCCTACACGTTCTAGTGCCTGTAAAAGATCCAGCGAATAACCGAAGCCATCACGAAATGATTTCGGTGAACCAAGGGCGGGGTCCTGTGAGGTGACTGACAGGTCTGCGCCCACGCAGCCCTCTACCAGGCCTGCACGCCACCAGCGAGTCAGCAGCACGGGGGTCCCCAAGCCGAGAGGAGGCGCCACCCCTAGACCATCTCTGCTCCCTCTGCCTGGGTTAACTGGGAACTTCCTGTTTTTGATTTTCATGCACGCCGACCCTCCCCCAGTCAGCACCTGCTGGTCACCATAAGCTCGGCCCCTAGCCCAACTCCATAAAAGCTCCAGCCTCTGTCTCTGCCTGGAGAGGGTCTGGCTTCTCTCTAGGCCAACTAGCCAGCCCTGGCAGTGAAAGATGTCTTTAAGTTTACCCACTTGTCTTTCGCACCAAGGAAGGGATCTTACAGGAACTGCGTTTGAAGAAATAAAGTACGACAACTAACTTTGCTTCAACAAGCACAGTGTGTGGCAAGTGTTGCTTGCTGAATCCAGGTAGGGCGCGTGAGAAGATTAGACCTTAACTGTTTTGAGGCAGGCGTAACTCAGCAAGCAAGGAGCCACCCGGACACAGATAAGTGCGCTTTCTCTTTGTTCTCTGCACCACACTCCAGCTACAGGAAGGCTACGTTTTCCTTTTAGAGCCACAGCTCTCGGAGCTGTTTGCATATCCTATTCCTGTGGAAGGTCAAGAGAATACAGGTTTGTACACAAGGAAAAAACAGTCAAGAGAAGAAATGGAAAATAGAAGTAGAAAGTCACTTCTAGCAAAACTTACAGCAAAAGCATTTGAACCAGGGTGAACTTTAGATTGGTTTATAAATTTAATCACACCTGAGGTTAAAAAGGCCAGTGTAAGGCTTGATGCATTGTGTCAGCTTGAGAAGTTTAACTAAGCCATGCAGCAGGGGCAGGGGGCCTCACTTTGTAAACATCCTCATCCAGTGCCAAAGGAGGGTAGGGAGATGCTGCCAGTGCTACGCCCAGCTGAGGGTGGGTAGCCTGCTTGGAAAATAAGGAAAGTAAAGAGGCTATTATAGTGTGTGTCTAGGTGTCCCCCCAAAGCCACATGCAGTCACTGGGGCAGCTTCTAGGGTTTGTGATTAATTCATGATCCAATTCTGGGGTTTTAGGTGTGGGTGCTACACCTGCCCTGGACCAGATAATCTGCCTGCAAATGTAAGGAGGGGGAGAATGCTCGCTAGCAGCCGCAGCTGCTGCTCCTCACTTTGCTCTTTGCTCTCTTCCACTTACATGAACAGCTGCCCTTTTCCCCATGCCGCTCTGCCTTGGAGCCAGCGAGTATGGACTGAAACCTTCGCTAACCGTGAGCTAAATCCATCTTTCATCCCTTCATTTGGGGTGTTAGGGATTTTGTCCCAGCAACGAGAAAAGAACAACTGAGAAAGGTTTTCTCTGCCTGTTTGCTCTTGCTGTGTTTGCTGTCTTCTGCAAGTAGGAAGCTCTGCCCTGGTTCCGTGCCAGTCTGCCCTGGAGCCCGCTGGCTGTGGACTGAAACCTCTACAGACTGGGTGCAAGATAGGCCTTTCCTTCCTTCACTCTGGGTTTTGGGTGTTTTGCCTCAGCAATGAGAAAAACATATGACAGGTGGGTTTAAGTATTCATGCTGAACATGGTTTGCCTGCCGCCATGCACCAGCTTGACATACCTGTCTGGTTTCCCTTTCACAGTTCCACTTGGGATAGCCAACCACCTCCAGTCAATGATGTAGTGTTTTTCCACATTTCTGCTTTTCCTCTTGGTTTTATCTTTCAAATGGTAAATAGTACTGAACAGCTGCTAGTATTTAGGCCAAGAAAACTCCCTTGGTTAACTAGCAGCGAGGCAGCCAGGGCCTGTGTCTCTGCCCAGGTATATCTTTGGGTGGGATTCACAGGCACAGAAAACAGTAGGTGGAGATCATCTGGGGGTCTTTTCCAAAGTAAAGAAAAGGGCCCAAGCTAGTCTTTTCCCTGGTCCCAAAACAAGTTTTCAAATGCAGCTCTGTTGTTGACCACCTACGGGCTCCTTGGGGCTAAATTCAGACTGTGACTACAGCACAAAAAGCATTGCACAGCAGCGGCTGTTCACAGCCTGAGCTCATCAGCCATCTAAAGTGATGCCCAGCCTGCAAGACCGCAGCTCAGGAGCCCCTCTGTGAACTGAGGCTCTTTCCTTCAAAAGTTCTTCCAACCCATTGGTCTAATAAAAGGGAAATATTAGACGTTTCCCAGATAAATCGTAGTATTTTGGGAGTTTTGGGTAAATAAATAGCCCTTCTTGCTGAAGAACTTTATGTGAGACCTCCTGGCTCATGAGGTTAAATTCTAGCAGGAAGAATGACGCTCCTCCTCGGGTTGCTGCCGCTCTGCCTGCTCTTTGCATCAGCATCATCAGCCCTCCCTCAGCCCAGCAATGCCAGCCCTGCCCTCTAACCACAGGCGAGCTCTCCCCCAGGGGCCACTGCTTCGCCTGCTGCCAACCATCCTAGACACTCCACCTGCCCCCTGGACTGCTGGGAAAATCCACACTCATTTTTCAAACCTCTGCAAATGACCCTGTTTTCGATTCGATGCCCTCAAATAGTGGGTAGCACTGTCTATTAGCCTTCCCAGTGTAGGGAGCAAGATGTCATCTAACATTGTCTGTAAACTAACTAGGTCATGAGCCTCCAAACACACAAGGAATTGTTCCTTTTTGTCTCAGCAGTGATTTAGGTTGAATCAAATGGACTGGAAAATTCAAGGTCTTTCTAAATTTCAAAGAGCAGGTATAGGTATGTCCCAACTGCAGGAAGCTCTAAAAGGGAACCAGCTCCACACGAAGGGATACTCTCATAATAAAACTGTAAAGATGGTCTAATGCATGACCTGACTGAAGAAATAAAGAAACAGCATCCCGCTGAGGCGGCTTATGTAACAGCGCAGCTTGTTCTCTCCCAGTGAACATATCGGTGGTTGGGAGTGTACAATGGTGAAATAGCCAAGAGCAGAGGCAGGCTGGGAGCAGGAGCAAGGTGATGTGGGCCGGGCCTCGGCTGCCCACAGGACCTTATTGCCTCACGAATGAGCAAAGATATTCAGTGGGAAGGCAAGGAGGGAGGGAAGTCACAGGCTCTGCCTGGGTGCAGCAGACGGGCCATGGGACAGGTGGCTGTCCAGAGCAAAGAGAGTCGGTGCTGAGCCCTCCTAGCCAGGAAGGCAAGGGTGAGCCAGTCATGCATATCTACAAGGCAAACCATAGGCCAATCCACACACAAAAGGAGACGGGCAAGGGATAGGCGGATGGCTAGAGCCATGCAACATGCGTCACTTGGAGGCTCACTCCAGCAAGGCATAGAGCACAAGTCAATGTCTACATGAGTTAGCAGGGCCGTTGAGATAGCTCAGCAGATGAAGTGCCCACTTAGGCAAGCGCAGGGAGGAGGGTTCGATCCCCTGGCACCACATGCTGCACCAGCCCCACCCCTGGATGCACCGAGCTGCCACACAGGGTTCCTACATGCCAGCCTATAGTCCCAGCACTGGGGAAGATGAAAACAAGAGGATCACTAGGAGTCCAGGCTGCATAGTGAGACCCTGTACCAAATACATTAGGGGAAAAAAATACCCTGCTAGATGAGTCGGCAATCCAGCTGGGCAGGTGTGCTGTGGAGGACAGTAAGTGCAGGTGACACTTAAGTCCTCACAGATGGAGGAAACTGGAGGACAGAGGGAAAATCCCCACTGGCAATAGAAGATGCCAAGTATAAAGAGCAAGATTTGTTCTCTCACAAGTCAGAGTGATAGCACAGTATTGGCTTTTGGAGTGAGGTCCTGCGGCAGAGGTTAGGAGTGAGGTAAAACAGCTACTGGGTGCAGAAAAGAAGACCCTGCCAGGGTGAGGAGCCTTGGGTCCCATCAGTGCAGTGGAAATGCAGCTGCTGGAGGAAGCCCTGTGCTCACTGCCCTCCCCCCGGGCCCCGTGAACGTCTCTGACATCGTGTCACGAGCTCGGAAAGAGCTTGGGGTGGGAAAAGACCCTGGAACGAGCTGAGCTGGAAAGGAGGAGCCGCATCCCAGAGAACCTCCAACTATGCATGTAAACAGAGTGCTAGCTCCAGCTAGAAAAGTGAGAGACATGAATCACTATGCCTCAAATGAAGTGAAGAGGGAGAGTTAAACATGGCCATGAGCAGTGAGGAGCGGTACTGGGCTGAGGCCCAGCAAGCTCACACTCTGTCCACGCATGGTTCTTTGTGTATTCTACAGCACATCGCCTCCTGGTCCATAGCTTTTCGACCTTCAGTCTGTGGTGTCTCTTAAAAACAAGTATTCTTAATTAATTCATTTTTAATTGACAAAAAAGGAAAAAAATTCTAACATACTTCTATTTTCCTCTCATCTTCTGCTTTTAGGACTCCCTCACCACTTGGTGTTCAAAAAACATTATTTTGTCACATTTAATACTTTAAGCCAACAGAAAAAGTTTCTTATCCGCATACACCACAGGTGAGGACTCATATTTCCTTAGCTGCATTTGAGGAAGAAGCGCTCAGCTCTGGTCACCCAGCAGCCTTTCTCATACATCCATGAAGCAGCTGCAGAGCCCAACCATGACCTCAATGTTTGGCCCCGCTGTGTGCTCCTTTGCTTCAAGCCTCTCTGTCTCACCCGTGACCTGTCTGCAGTTTCACTGACATGACTAGCAACATTCACTGGAAACCATGCTGCTGAGCACTGTGACGTTTCTCCTGGATTCCGCCGAAGCTCAGTCATTAGCTCCTTCTCTGCAGCAGGGGCCAACACTTTGGTTCTCATGGGGATGCAGTGCTTAGTGGGGGATGGGTGACATTAGAAGGCTTTGGGCCAGCACAGAGCCTTGCACACCACATCTGGCCTCCGAGGTCTTCACGGTGATGCCTCATCCTCCTCTTTGTGCAGCTCTTTCTCGATGGTGCTCTGAGCTAGAGGTCCACTCAGAAGCTGTTGTTGAATGCCATTGCTGCTGGACATCCAGAGAGCCGCAAAGCTTCCAGGACAGCAAGTTGTGATTTATTTTTGCTGGCCAATCCTTCTATTATTTCCAGTCCTTGCCTCTTAGAATAATCAGTGAGACAAACTGGGATACACTTGCAAGACCCTGGACAGAAATCTCCTCAGGGAGGCAGGTCTCTCTGATATCTGTACCCACCTCCACGCAACCATGTGCTGCCTGTACAGAAATAGCAACACTGCTGCCGTCTCATTCTAAGCCACAGTTCTGTTCATTGAATGCAGGAGAATACTTGCTCTCTTAAACTCTAAAGTTAAATTTAAGTATCAGACACCACTCTAACCCTCAAAGAAAATTGCATTGTCAGGAAACTGCGTGTAAGATACAAATGCTAAGGAGAGGAAAAACAGACTGAGGAAGGAAGAGATGGTCGGAGCCAGCAGACCTGGAAAACTCTCTTCAGTAAATGAAGCTAAATCATCAGAGAGAAGTGAGTCGTGCTGTCGTAGTCTCCTGTTCGGGGGCAGGGTCTAGACTGTGGCTTTGATCATTAGGATGTTCAGCATTTGCCTCTGCTGCTGCTGCAGTGCTGAAGACCTAGACTATGAAGCCAGCAATCACCTTGCTGAGGCTCAGAGGTCTTTTTTGGAGAGAAGGACCTATGGCATCTATGGGACTTCTAGAGCCCGTGCTACAGACAACTTGCAGAAGGAGGAAGCCACACATCCCTCTCGATTCTCGATTCTGAGGAGCACAGCCTCACCAAGGCTACCCTGGACCAGCTGTGCAGGCCCAGGTGCACTCCGCAGCTGCGGCGTGGACACCACCCACGCGATCTCTGTGTTCCACTGGAGAGACCGAGACCTGCATCCTATTGCTGCTGTGCCTCATAGTTGCGTTTTGGTTTTTAGTTTCTCCAGACCATGCCATGTCACTTCCATCTGGTCTCTGTCCCCAGAATCACATCTTCCTGATTGGGCTCTCCTGCAGTTCAGAACTGGTTGCCAGGCCCTGAACCCGTCTTCTTACCCTTAGAAAACCAACATGTGTTCCTATGTCTTTCTGCACACATGGGTCACCTTCCTAGCTGGAATCTAGTATCTTGCATGTCACGGAAGAAGTCAAAAAATTCATGCATTTAAGGCCATTTTTATAATTTTTTGGTCCATGAGAAGAAAGTATTATAGGCCAACAAAAACCATCTTGGAAACCCATCAAAAAAAGAAAGCATGTTTGGGAAGATAGCTTGACAGACTACGCGCATGCCTGACAAGCACAAGGACTGGGGTTCGATCTCTAATACCACTTGCCCTACTGGCCCCAGGTGCTAAGCTGGGCCGAAGACCAGGCATAGTGGCACATGCCTGTAATCTCAGCACTGGGGGTGGAGGGGCTGAGACAGGAGGATCACTATGAGTTTGAGCTATGTAGTGAGGTCCTGCCCTGTATCTAGGTAAATATTTTAAAAAGGAAAGAATCTCAGAGACAGAAGAAGAGAAAATATGAAAGTAAGAAGAAACTGTCCTGTATTAAATAGGTGTGGAAAAGACTGGCCCTGACCTAGGCATGGAGGTACACACTTGTGATCCCAGCATTCTTGGGAGGTTGAGACAGGAGGATCACAAGTTCAAACCCAGACTTGGCAACTTAGTGACTTAGCAAGACCTCATGCAAAATAAAACATAGGGCTAGGGATGTAGCTCAGTGCAGAGGCCTTTGGTTTAATGTCCACTACCTCAAAAGAAAAAAAGGAGAAACAAAGGATGCCTCTGAACTTCTGAACCCACTGGCTTATGCTTTCCCTTGGCTTTTATCTCAAGCTTATCTCTGCACTTGGGTTCTTCTTCACATACCTCATCGACGGCATTGTGAGAAGCTTATTTTAGGCACTTAGTCTGTGTAGCTTCCTCCTGTTATTATTTATGTAGCTAATGAGTTACTGTCACCAGCTATGAGAGTTCATGAAGCACAGTGTAATGTGCTGTAGCACATATAATGTGCTACAGAACTAAAGTTCTGGGTTCTGAGCTCTCACACCTTGACATCTGATCAGAATGGAGCATCGTGTCATATCCTGTAGTATTCCCCTGGGAAGGTCCAGCCTGGGGACTCATTGGCCTGATGCTCAGCAGCTTCATCACCTGTTCTGTGGCTCCAAGATAGCTTGTCCCCTACAATGTCCTATGCTGAAGCATGGTCCTCCCAGACCCAGGCTTGGGAGGCGCTGGGAACTTCAAGAGATAATTATGTCTTGGTCAGCCCTAAGGACAGGACCACCAAGGTCTTCAGGAACCCAGGTGTTCTAGGGCAAAAACCTCATGCCCACCTGCTGCTCCTCCTGTCGTGAAGCAACTACTGACCCTATAGACTGTGACTTGTCTGAGCTCAACTGTAGCCCGTAACACTGGAGGCATGCAAGAAGAGGCACTGGGATTTTTACACTTCCCCAGAACAGAGCCAAAATATCAGAAGGTGTGCAAGGACTATCAGTGTAGCTTCTCGTCCACACAGCATCATCTCACGGTGAGCTTTCTTGGCGTCTTCTACACGCATCTGATCTACAGTGAGATCATTGGTTCTTCATGTGCAGTTCTGCGTGATTCCCCAGGGTGTGCTGCCACATGACCAGCACCCCAGCCATGATGCTAGGGACCGCCACCACCCCAAAATCTCCTCACCCTTTTGCACTCTGTCCCACTTAACAGAGCCACTGACTGCTCTGTTGTCTGTCATAACCATTTTACCTTTTCTAAAGTACGTGGAAACAGAATTATAGCACAAGAAGCTTTTTCTGCCTGGAAAATCAATACTGCTTCAATGTTTATTAAATTCAGGGCCCAAGTTAGTGTCCATTCTGGAGGCTTAAGTAGCACAACCACTAACCCTACCACCACTAGGCATTTCTTTGGATGATTACATCATGTTTTATGTGAACTGCAAGCTGGCCTTAAAACATGAATTCCCTGTAATCCTTCCTGAGATGAAGGAAGCTGCCTGGAGTATACGGTTGCTATCAGCAAAATCTCATTTGAGATCTGAGCCCACCCAGACATGTGACATACATTTTAATACAAAGAAAGTCAAGGGTGGATGAGCCGGACATTTAGGAGAGGATTTTGCTCTAGTTTGAACATCACAGACAAATCATATTACATAAACACCTCAAGGGCCGTCCCAGTTCTCCTGCAGAATGAAATTCTATTATTCTCTACAATGTGGTGGTCTGTTCCTGAACTATTGGGCTTTAATTGCTGTCCTGTGTTGCTTTTGTGGTTCTTCGCCTTCATTCAAGATTGAATCCACATTTATTTTACTAGTTCTTTCTGGAGCTGAGGTCATAGCCACGAGTCCTCTCAAGTCCATAAAGCTAGAGAGTTAGGGCCTGGGAGATGGCTCAAAGGTATAAGTGCCCACCTGGAAAGACCAAGGTCCCAAGTTCCATCCCTGGTTTAAAAAAGCAAACAAACAAACAAACAAAATCTCAAAAGTTATGTGAGAGCAGAGCCTGGGCAGGGAATGAGCCAGGTAGCCCCTTGGCTCTCCATGCGTCTGCCCATTCCCTTGTGTAACTCAGGTGCCACAGCTGAGCATGTGCACTGAAGTTTATGGTTTATAAATTAACCTCCAAAGGAACCCTTCTGCGTTGTTGGTGAGAACCTAAATGTGGGGCTCCTGCCTCTGGTGCAAATGAGAAGCAGGAGACAGATAAAGGAAGCCTTCATTGTTCCCTGTGGAGGGCTGCAGAAGAGACCCAAGAACACTGGGAAAAGGAGGTGGGGAGACAAAGGATATTTTGGGCTGGGCTGCGGGTGGAGTTCCTATGGGCGCTTAAGGTGTCTTAACCAGGGCTGATGGGCGCATGGGTGCGCATGAGCAGGAAAAGAAACACCAGCACTGGCACTAAGGCAGGAAGGAGGCGGAGGTCACTCTAGCAGCAGCGTCACTCTTGGAGCCCACCATGCTGGCAGCAACCATGATGGCCCCACCGACTTCTGCATGGGCACAGACCCATCGGTGAACTGGCGCTGCCACTGTGGAAACCAGTATGGAGATTCCTCAAAACAACCGAAAATAGACTCTATTCATTCTGGCTGTTCCTCCTCTAGGCACCTGCCCGAGGGAGTTGAGGACAGGCAGTTGCCATGACCCTTGCACACCCAGGGTCATAGTGGCGCAAGCTCTCACAGCTCATTCTTGGAAGCAGCCTCCACAGCTGCTGACAGAGGAATGGATGGGCAACATGGGGCATCTACATGCAGTGGAGCACTACTGTGCCCTAAAGAAGGAGAAACTGCGGGGTCCTTGGTGAGAAAATGGAAACACCTGATGCCACAATGTTAACTGGAATCGGATATAGGAGCTTCACCATTTCGTGGTTTTCTTCTGTGAGAACCCAGACTTCAATGAAGAGTAAAACAGCAAATAAGGAGATAGATGCCCCTCAACTTAGGGAGGGATGGGGGCGGCAGGAGAAGGAAAGAGGGTGAGAAATGGATGAAGGCGAGCTGTCTCTGGGCGCCAGCTCCTTACCACAAGCGCCATCGCTGTGGACGGCATACTCGTAGTAATGAGGCACAAATTCAAACAAAGCTTCTTTTTTTTTTTTTTTGTCTTTTTGAGACAGGGTCTCACTCTGCAGTTCAAGTTAGCCTTTTGCTCCCTTTGTAGCCCAGGCTGGTCTCAATCTTGCAGCAATTCTCCTGCCTCAGCCTCCTAAGTGCTGTAATTATAGGTGTGCACCACCATGCCTGGCTCTAGAATGAAACAACTTAATCTCTAATCCATAATTAAATGAAATTGAGTGGTGGGGACATCAGGAAGGGATTAGTGCTGAGGCAGTCCTGAGTGTAGGTCCCCTCCTGACAGCTTTGGAGAAGTAGGCCAGAGCCAGGCCTGTCACATCAGGAGGGCCCCCACTAGGGGGCCAACCATACATCAATTCCTTACGAGGGGCCTAGACTTGAGCACTTCGTTGTAGCCGCAAAAGCCAGACTGAGGCACAGGGACGAGGTCACATCTCTCTTTGCACTATCCCGACAGGAAGTTGGGGTTCCTGGGCCTACCTGGGGTTTCCTCTTCTCAGCAGCAGGTGGGATCCCTGAGGGTAGCAGTCTCAGCCACAGCTGATGGATGACCGGGTCCTGGCTCTGCCAAGGGAAGCTGCACCTCTGTGGTGTGACCTGTGAGTGCGTCATGTGTTCCAGCCATGAGCTTGGCTCCCCTACTGGTGTTTGTCACGCTTTTCTCAAGCTCTTGGCTTCTCCGTGCACCATGCAGCCACTGGGGTATCAGCAGGAAATGGACACAGTTCTCTCCTCCCTCCCTCACAGGGAGACACAGATATTGCTGAGGACTGACCAAGAAGACCACAGTGGACAGGAAGAGCAGGGTGTGCCCCGGGGCTGGGTGGCACTGATCCAGACAGTGTCACCTTTGAGCTGAGCCCTAGAAGAAGGTCATGGGCAAGAGCAGAGAGGAGAACATGTGTCCTGCACAGGGTCGCGAGGGACTCGCTTCACCATTCTGAGCTTCCTTGCACATGAAAAACAGAGACGTCCTTTATACTCCAGCCAAAGACAAGGACAGCTCAGAATGACTCAGCCTGTGGGGGGTGGGGTGGGGCAACCTCCCTCCACCTGATGCCATGCCTGGCCCTTTCATTATCCTCAATCCAACAGTGTTTCATTTGTGTGGATTTCTACATTGTCACAGCCAGGACGTACCCAATTAATCAGCCAGCCAGGAGGCAGCTGGAGCCAAGACTTTTCTGGGTCCTGTTAGCTTCACCCCACTGAGGAGTCTCACCTGGTGTCCTTCTCCTGCATGTACCCTCTGGTGTCGCTTACTGAGCGTCTCATCCTGCCCCCACAGCTCGTGCTGACGTCATTTCCTCTGGTTCTTGCTTCCTAATGAGGTCCAGGCCCGTCCTAGCTTCCACCTACCCAACGCTAACACCCCGTGGTAGGTAGTGCTATGACGAAAGCCCATTCAGGATTAGGCTAAAAATTACCTCTCTTTTTAAACCATCTTTTTAACCTGCAATACCAATAAAGTACTGAACTCTGCTCGGCTCCCAGGGAGCCCAGTGCATGCTTAATTTCAAGGACAAGTTCTTATTTAAGGTAATCCAGAACAGGATGGAATATGAAAGAAAATTGATTATAATAACTAAAATGGTAAATCAAAATAAACCTCTTGTGAAACAAACCTCATTCATGAAGATTTTTGAAGTCTAATTCACACGTCTACAGTGAGGTAAAGATACAGATGTACATGAGAACCCTGGGTCTTAGGAAGTCAGGACAAGATGTTGTCATGGCGGATACACAGTGTCAATGTGAGAATTTTAGAAGCCTAGGTGGCCCAGCAGGGAGCCAGGGTGCTGAGATCCTGAGCCCATGCAGGAGGGAGGCACGGCCATGCTGTGGGTGCTGCGCCTTCCTTGAGGGTACACCTAAGGGGGAGGAGAGAGGCTTGCTCCCTTCCCCCCCATGCTGTGCTCTTGCCGCCTCCCTGCCTTCTGCCACTGTGAACTGTTGTCCCTCACCACGCCACCACGCCTTGCAGCCAGCTAACTACTGACCAAAACCTCCACAGACTTGAGCTAAAGAATCTTTCCTTCTTTAATTCTGGGCATCAAGTATTTTGTCTCAGCAAACACAAGAGAAAAGTCACCAAGACAGACATTAAAAATATAAACCGTCATCACTACATAAGCTGTTCAGGTCAACAGTGTGCGGATGACTCATCGCTTGATTCTAAGGATCAAAGTCCAGGTAGCTGTATGTAAAAAGAAAGAACAAAAGCAGCCTTGGGATGGGCGGGCACGCTGTAATCCCAGTGCTTAGAGGCAGGGGGGTGGCCTGAGTTGGGGCCAGCATGGCTGCATAGCAAGACCCCTTCTAGTAAAGTCATTCCAGGCTTCCATGTCACTCTCTGACTTGCTCCACCTTCCCTAAGACCCACTTCATCAGATTTACAGCTTACGAGTTCATCGATGTTTCTGGCAGTTTATCAGCTAAGATATGCCCTTTCCCCAAGCAGGTTTGGTGGAAGATGAAGATAAAGTGGCACCTAGTAAGACATCATGCAAATAGTAACCCAGACGTCCTTAGGAATTCAAGTTAAACTGCCTAAGACCTACCTGCAACCCTTGCGACCCTCGACCTACAATCCCACCTACAGTCCCAATAAATACCGCTTGAGTTAAGAGAATCATTTTGTGGTGAATTGCTATCATGTGAGGTATAAAGTGATACATGACATGGAATGTATTGTCACAAATTATGAGTTCAGTCATTTTCAATTAATTTATCAATTTCTAAATACGAAAACAATTAGACAATGTGGTACAGTCAGAGAGATCTACCAAAAATGCAAAAATTACCATAATAAACATTGTGAAATTTGCCAGGTGTCGTTTTTACTAGACATAAGGTACTCTATAGAGCCATAGTCATACCTAGCCCTCACAGTTAGGGGACGTGTGACATGCTCCAACTGGGGAGACATGCATGGAAAGTGTGTGTGTCATATGCAGGTGAGGCCATCAGAAATTGTCTGAGTCCCTGGACTCATTGTTTAGCACCGTATGACCAGGAAGTGGCTCGGGGCCAAGCCTGGGCCAACACAGGATTGAAGCAGGCTGGGCTGTAATCTCCTTGCATAGGACCGGGTGGTACTGGTGATTTGCTCCCTAGCCCGTACGCTTTGCTAGTTCAGGAGTGCACACTTATGTACAGAGCCTACTTAATGTGTCACATTAATGTGTGTTTGTAAAACTAAAAGAGAAATCTTTTTTTAAGCCATCTTTTTAAAAATTTATTTATTTATTTATTTATTTATTTATTTATTTGCAGGACCAGGTTTCGAACTCATGACCTTGCATGTGCCAGGCAGGCACTTGTGCCACAGAGCTATCTCCCCAGCCCCTTTTAAGCCATCTTGCTTTGAGAGAAGGAAGCAGCATCTCATCGAGGAGGTTGATCACAACAGAGCGCAGCTCGTCTTCCCTGCCACAGAAAGTCGCCACCAGTGAGAGCTGGGAGCCCTTAGCCCCCAGCCTCCTTTGCCCCACCCCATTGTCCCCCTCCGAGTGAAGCTGACACCTGCATACCACATGTCACCACTCCATACACATGGCCCTGCTCCCTGCACGTCCTTCACCCTCCACCACTTACACCTACTCATGATCACCCCAGGCTTAAACATGGCCGTGTGGCCAGTGAGGGGCTCCAGAACACAGAGTGGCCACACGTTGCTCTATGTCAAGTGAGTGGACTGCAGTTCTGGCTTATGCCTAAACGTTCCCCCAAAGACTCCTGGGTTCACAGGTGGGACTGTGGGGATGGGACTAGATCATGGGGTGTGAGGCCCGCCCATCAGTGAATTAGTCTACCGGTGAATATGCAGCTAATGAGCTATTGAGAGGTGAAGTCCCGTGGCAGGAGGAGGGTGGCTGGGGCATGGCCTGGAGTGGCCATCTCCCTCCTCCTTCTCCCTTGATCCCTGTCTCCCTGCTGCAGGCTGCCCCACCATGAGCACCGTCCCCTACCATGCCACCTTTCCTGGGAGCCAGCCACAGCCCCAAAGCTCTAGCAGCTGTGGATTAGAACACCTTCTCCATGCTGCGGGCTTCAGGCATTGTGCCCTGGAAGGAGCCAGGGATCATGCTCAATTAGCCTGCTCATGCATGCTGCTGTCTCCTCCTGCCATTTAGGAGCTCTGCAATATATGCAAACTAGAATTATTGTAGAATAGAGTGAAGTTACAGGGTACTTCAGGGGGTAACTTGGGGGCTATTGCATGTCTGGATATATCAAAAATCCCAAAGATTGTGCCTTATCTTTCTTGTGTGTCCCCAGAATACTGTGCCTACTTCCAGGGGAAAATAGATCTTTAATATATATGAACACAGTTGACATGAGTAATGAGCTATGTTATAATAGGCTCATTGCATATAAATAATTAAGATTTTTGTCAAATCCTATGATAGAGAATAAGGCTTGAATCACCTAAGAAAGAGCACAAGCCCTAGATAATGACAAGATTAAAGAGCTATTAACATTGTAGGAGAAGTACAAATAGTCACACTTACCCATCTTCCCTCCTATTTTCAATGCTGTGTGACCTTAGGTCTTGCAATGTTAGCTCATGAGGTTCAGGCTTCCTGCTATTGAGTGTTTATTTGTTGGGTGCCCATCGGGAACTTGGAGATCCACAGAGGGAGACAGCTGCTCCCTTTCCTCAAACTGCAAAATCCTGTACAGAGGGCAAGGGGGAGTGGGGACGGGCCACCAAGGGTGTGTGGACCCCAGGGGCAGGCCCAGTGAGGGAACAGCACAGTACACAGGCAAAGAGGGCCTCTGTAGGGCAAATGCCCACACTGATGCTGCTGGCAGTACAGCAACAGCACCATAGAGATGGTCCATGCAAGGTGTGAATGAAGTCCCTGAACCAGGTGACCTATAGGACAACATGTCACTCTCGTGTTATCTGGCACTCTGCAAAACAGAATACTGTCTGCCTTGCTGTAAATGAATTGCAAAGTTCACAGAACTCCGAATCCCTCTACAGACAATCCATTAGGTGAATACAATTCTGTCAAGACTCTGGTGATAACTAGGTCACTCACAAGGCCGCTGTGCTTGTGGCTGCTCATGAGGGGTCTCTCACTCTGGAACGACCCTCGCTTTGCCCCTCAAGGCCACACGCATCCTGAAGGCAGACCCCGGGAGGCCTCATCCTCAATGCACACTTCAGTACAGGTCTCACATAGCACTACTGACAAAAATACATATATTTTTAGAGGAAAAGCCTACTGTTAAGAATTTAATCTTATCAAAATTCTGTTCGATCTGCTGTCCCATCTACAAAGGCTTTTTCCCCCATTACAAGGCAAAATTCATGGTGGCTTAGGCAGAGGTTCCCAGAGATGACGTCACGTCTCCCTCTGTGTCCTCACTGGAGTCTACATAGCATAGCGCACTCTTGCCCAGCAGCACACTCGCTCATTATACCATGAGAGTCTGGAGCATACAGCATGTTATGGTTTGTATCTAGTTGTCCCCCCAAAGCCTCATGTAAATCATGGGGCTCTCAAGCGCACAGCTTGAGGGGCGTGGCCAAGAGAGGCACGAACCATTCAACTGACAGCACGCGACGTCAGAGCCTCCCCCTCACCCGCAGGCATTGGTTTCTTGAAGGTACAGAGCAGCGAATCATCCTGGACACGGCTGTGTAGTCTCGATGTCTTGCTATGTATTTCAGGCTGCTTTAAATTATGAAACCTCCAGGAACTGTGAGCTAAATAAACCTTTCCTCCCCTAAGCTCGTGTGTCAGGTATTTGTCCCAGCAACAAAAGAGAAAAGTAACTAAGACATAGCACCACATGCTGTGCCAGCACCTTCCCCAGGGTGGGCTGAGCCAGCCATTAAAAAACATAATAAAGTTAAAATTGCAGAGTGACCATAAATTCACAGAGTTTAGAAGGATTTTTTTCTAGTTCAGGCTGCCTTAAGGGCGGGTCTGGTGCAACTTGTGGAGGTGGGGATTGAACTGCGGTCTCCTGTGCCTGACTGCATTTGCCCAAGTGATGTTTTAAACCACTGAGCTATTTGGAAAGTCCCAGCACACAGAGTTGAGATGCATTGTTTTTGTTTAATTTCACTCTAGCATGATAAGAAAACAAAAACCATAAAAATTAGCACCCAGGGATGTGCTGTTGGCCAATTTTCCCTTGACACGACTTCAATCTCTTTTAGAAACTCTGTACTTGAGCTACTGTGATGACTCAAATGGAGTTTCCCCATAATTTATGCAGCTTTCCTGATCAAAATCTTTTGATGGAGGGCCAGCGAGATAGCTCGGCAATCTAAAGCCCATGCTTAGGCAGGCTTAGGCAGGAGCAGGAGACCACAGTTCGACCCCGGCATCACATACTACACCAGTCCCTCCCTTAGGGTGGGCTGAGCTGGCCTAAA
>PVKN010009523.1:0-23654 GCA_004027915.1 Capromys pilorides
TTTTGAGAGCTCCTGCCGAGGGTGGCAAGGCTGATGGGATAAGTGGGTTTGAAGCAACGTGGAGGAGGGAGATTCGTGGTCATGCATCTCTTGCTGTGGTAGAAGCTTAAACACGGGCCACCCTGTGTGTCCACACCTCGTCAAGTCCAGTTTGTCCGCAGCGAGCTCATCTCAGCCTGGGCATAGCATTTCACTCTCAGGGGTTGGAGGGTTCATGGCCGCTGAGTCCTAGGGCCTCCGAGCTCAACCCAGAGGAGAGGTGGACTCCACGTCGGGGCTGCCGCTGTTCTGTTTGCCTCCCAGGTAAAGTAGAGAAAAACCAGGGAGAGGCATGGGAAAGCCCTTCTTGACTTGAGCCACACAGGGACAGTGTCGATGGTGGCGAAGCTGGCAACGGTGACAGGAATTGTGCTTTGTGCTGTTGCCTGGCTTGCTGACAGACTGACAGTTTCCCTGACTGGGCATGCCTGTGTCCTTCTTCGAGGGCCTCCTGGATGAGCTGGGATACGGCAGATCACAGAAGAAACCCTGGCAGTGTTGTAGGAATTGATGACAGTGGCAACACTGCCCAGAGGGTGCTGGCCCTCCCGAGCCCTCATCGGCAGGTCTGAAATTGGAATTTATGTGGCTTTTGAGGGACAGCAATGCTCTCCGGTGAAGGACCAGATTTCATCTGATTCTTTTATTTTTTTTTTTGAGACAGGGTCTCCTTATGCAGCTCAGGCTGGCCTCCAGCTCACTTGATAGCCCAGGCTGGTCTTGAACTCACAATGATCCTCCTGCCTCAGCCTCTGGAGTGTAGGGACGATAGGTGCGCACCCTTACTCTTGGCCCCATCTGATGCTGAAGTAGCAGTGGCCTTACTTAGCGTCTGAGCCTGCCCCTCCTCATCCGGGCTGCAGGAGCAGCAGCGTTCCCCTCTGAAGACAGAGTGCAGGAGGGGACTGTGGGGGGTAGAAGCGTCACAGTGGTGATATTTGGAAGAGCTCAGGGACAATAGGCTGCTTTGAAGAAGACTCGAACCTGTCCAAGGCCGTGGCTGAGGTGGGCTCCTCCTGCTCCAGCCCTGGGTGCTGTCACACTGTGGGTTTACGACCCTAATGCAGTTCCCTGGAAGTCCCCAAGGCTAGAGAGAGTGGCACAGCCAGGGCTGGGAGGATGGGTGCTGCCCAGGAGACAGGAACCTTGTCAACCCCAGGGCAGCGCTGGCAGCCTCAAGGGGGTGGCTGGTGCTTGGGGACACTCAGGGCTCTGTGCAACCGCCCTCCTGGCTCAGGCCACTTGCAAAGCAGATAGCCCAGCCCACAAGCACCCCACACTTGTCCTTCCTGATTCTGAGAGTTTCCTGCCCTGCATGGCCATAACTGTGCCCAGAGTACTGGCAGGTGGGCACAAAGGGACAATTTCAAGTCCTTGTCCCCTACCGGAAGTGGTGCCTGGGGGCAGGGACAGTGTGCGTTCATCTTAGGTTCCTAGTTCCTAGCACAGTGTCCGGAATAGCAAATAGGTGCTCACACTATGTAGTGTCCCGAGCTCGCCTGTGCCCCTCGAGGGGCCAGCCAGGGAGGAGCCGTGCGCCTCTGTCAGATCTCTTCCTCCTCGCTGGCCTTGCTCCAACGGTGGCAGCAGTTGGCTGTGATGCCCAGCAGGAAGTTGGTGGCTACAGAAGCGATGGACACCACGAAGCCCACGAACGCGATGAACAGGTAATCGTCCAGCGTCAGCGTGAGGTGGCAGGCCTTGAAGCTCTCCTCTGTGAGTGAGAAGAGGGGGGCACCCTCGACTTCAGGGGGGCCCCGGCACTCAGCCAGCTGGGAGTCTACAACACAGAACCAGGGAAAGTGAGGTGGTGGTGGGTAGGGGTGTCCCCACCCCCCAGGAGAAAGGAAGTCACCAGTTTCTTCTGCGTGCCCCCAATTCCCTGATCTTCTTTGGTCTCCCCAGTAGCCCTCAAGGCATTTTTAAAATCCATATTCCTATGGATGGGGAAAAAAAAAAAATTCACTGCATGGCGAGTTCAAGGATTTGCTGAAATTTCTATAGCTATTGGCCATGATGGCCCTGGGCTTGTGGAGCCTTGGACATTGGGGAGACACTATTATGGGCTTAGAATGGTCAGCCTCGCCCCGGGCTTTCACACCTCCTACGTCCACCTTCCCATCTCCCACAGGATGGAAGCCAGGGTCCTCACTGCCTCTGGCTCTCATCTTTTTTTTTTTTGTCTTTTGGAGACAGGGTCTCGCTATGCAGTTCAGGCCGGCCTTGAGCTCATTTTTGTAGCCCAGGCTGGTCTCGAACTCACCGATCCTCCTGCCTCAGGCTCCCAAGTGCTGGGATTACAGGTGTGTGCCACCACTCTTGTCTTGAGACGGGAAGGAGCTGCCTCTCTGTCCCTTGTGAGGGGTCTTTTTCCTGAGGGGTCTCTCCACAGTCCAGGACCTCACTTATACTGGGGTGTCACTCAATATCGCTTATACGTGAGGCTTTTCTTTAGAGTCTGTGTAAAATAATGACCCTGAGTCACAGTCCCTAGACTTCCTGACCTACCAACTGCTTCATTTTGCTACGAGTCATTCATCACAGCCTGACAGTTCCTGCTTATTGTGTGTCCTGCTGGTAGTGAATGCTCGAGGGAACTTTGCTAGGTGAATGGGGGACTCTGCCTCCTGCCCCCCAGCCCCCAGCCTTTCTGCCGACCAGCATGGCTTTTCCAGACACATTGAGCCCGAGGTGGAGAACACCCGATCAGCTGGGACACCTCCCTCTAGCTGCATGGTCCCTGGGCCCATCACCTGTCACCTAGTGCTTGCTTTCTTTGCGGGTCAGACAAGGACAGCGTCAGCATCTCCTCCCGGCATTGTGGAAGGGGTCAGTGAGTTAGGTCCACACAGGGTGTGCATGAGGGGCAAATAGCGTGAGGTGCTGGGCTCTGGGATGCTGGCCTCTCTGGGGTGCTGGCCTCTCTGGGGCACTGGCCTCTCTGGGGTGCACGGGGGAGGGACCGCTCTTTGCTTTCTTGTTCTCTCCAGTGTGGAGGCCCCACCGCCTTCTTCCAGGGCTTGCTTTGGAGGAAAGTGTGATGCTGGCTGTCCCTGGTCTCATCTCACTGTGCCCGGAGGTCGGAGCGAGGGGCAGCTGGCCAAGCAGCCAGCCGCGCTGTGGTTCAGGGGCTCCTGCCTCCTGTGTGTTTTCTCCCCTTTCGGGTTCTCAGGCCTCAGAAGAGTCGACTCGGCCTAAGTTTCCTCAGGGTGGACAGATGCTCTGGGTTGATTCCGGAAGTTTTCTGGGTAAAGGACAGGGAGGTGGACTGGGATGGGTCCTGGTGACCATTGGATGAGGGTTGCTGCCCTTGGAAATAGGGTCCAGCTTGGGAGGGCGAGTCCGCCCTGTGGGCTATGTGCTAGGACCCCAGGGCATGCTCATGGCAGGGCTGTGTCTGGAGCTGTCCCCTCAGGGGCTCTCCCCTGGGACCCAGAAGACACTGAACTCCAGCGAATGTGTAGTTGAATTGAGTGGCAGGGCAGAGAGAGAGCTGGAGGGGTGTGGGCCAGCCAGAGGGGACGTGGAGAACCACACAGGACGCAGGGAGGGGCGCAGCGGAGCAGCACACAGATCCCCAAGTCAGATCGCCCTCAATGTTTCCACGCTGCGCTTGCCCGCCCCCCCCCCCCCCAGCAGAAAGGTCATGGAGCAACGCCACGAGGGAAAATGTCACACTCCCTCTGCTCTTTGTGCCCAGGAGGACAGCTGGCGAGTGTGGCATGGTATGGAATGTGTAACCTGCCTGCTTTCTCTCTATGGGCTTGTGGCCATCCTGTCCCTCTTGGGAGCACACGAGTCCCACCTGTTCGGATGGGTGAGAGGCTTTGGGCCTGTCCTGCTTTGCTGGGGTCTGGGCTTCCCCAGGATAGCGGGGAGGCACTGGCGAGAGCTGGGCACCTCGGCCCCCCCTGCCTGCAGCACGTAGGATACAGCACATGGGACGTAGCTCAGCTTGGGCTGCAAAGGCTGAGCTGGCAGTGACAGCTCCAGCAGCCTCCCTCCTGCCTCCAGCCTCACCCCACCTCAGCCCCCAGCTATTTTGGTTCCAGGGAACGTCCTCCCACGGTTCTGTGGAGACACTGGAATCGGCTCTCTGGAGACATTGGAATCGTGACCCACAGCCCCCCTAGGCTATTTTGGTTTTAGGCTCCCCCTCAGCCCTCCCCTCTCTCCTACTTCATGGGGAGCATGCCGAGCCCAGGCTGGGGAAAAGTCCTGGGATGGACTGGGTGACTCCTGTCAGCCTGCATCTGGGCATGTGGGCCAAAGCTTAGCATGTCCCAAGGGAGCTGGTGGCCGGGCCACTGTCACACTTTGCTTCTGGGCCAGGGTGGGGCCCATGGGTCCATCGACCCTGTGCACTTCAGGGTCCTGCAGTTGGGACTGGCTGCTTAGACTGCAGCAGCATGGCCCTGCCTTGGCCCATGGGCACCTAAAGAGCCCTTGCCGGAGTCCTTGGCCAGCCCCAGACCCAGGGCCTAACTCTTGACACTTCCAGCTGCAGGTCAAGGTTCCAAAGCTCTCTGTGCCTCAGTTTCTTCCACTGATGCTTTGAGAGGGCGTGCGGAGCTTAAATGTGTGATGTGCTTAGAACAGGGCATGGCAGGTAGTAAGTACTAAAATAAACAGTGGCTCTCCCTTGCTCTTTTTTGAGCGTGCTCATAGCATGCAAGACACTTCAAAGGCAGCTGGGTAGAGTAGACTGAGGGTGAGAAGTCAGGTGAACCCGGATTCTGGCACAGCCCTACCACTTCCTACGCGAGTGGCTCCAGACAGACACCTTTTCTTTATTCTATCTGTCTGTTCATCTGGAAATGGGGACACTAGCCATGGGACCTGGGTGAGAGACTGCACGCCGAGCTCTCAGGCTCTGGGGGAAGCCAGCAATGTCTCCACTAGCTCTTCTCCCTTACTTACTGTGTGCCTGCCTTGCCCGGTCATGAGTGCCACGGCAGCCCGTGGACAGAGGCTTCACGCAATGCGTGAGACCCCAGCACTGCACGTGCACTGCATGAACGGAGCAAATGCCTCGCAGCACGCACTGGACCCCAGGCCACTCCCTCTCTCCAAGTCAGTACTTCCAGAACCCCTCCCACTGGAGCCGCCCTTACCGGCTGTGCAACGCTGGATTCTGTTCCGGAGCCACTTGAGCAGGGGCTCCATGGCACAGCCGCACACCCAGGGGTTACCCCCGATCTGCAGGGTCACCAGTCCTGGCAGGTCCTCAAGGGCCTCCAGGCTGAGGAACGCCAGGCTGCCATAGCTGAGGTCGAGGTCCTGGAGCCGCACGAGGCCCTGGAAAGCCTGGGGGTGCACCTTGCGTAGCCAGGGGTTGTGGCTCAGGTCGATGCGCACGAGCCCGTGTGCTGCCCGGAACATGTCGGCCGGCACATGGCTCAGGTTGTTGTAGCTGAGATCCAGGTGTGCCAGGCGCTTGGCATGCAGGAAGAGCCCTGGGGGCAGCTCCACCAGGGAGTTGTTGCGCAGATCCAGCACATGGAGCTCCATGTAGCAGGTGAGGTAGCCGGGCGGCACGGTGCTGATTCGGTTGTGCGCCAGGCTGAGGTTGCGGGTGTCCATCGGCAGGTCGGGGGGCACGGAGAAGAGCCGCTGGCTGCTGCAGTCCACCACCTGGTTATGGCAGGTGCACAGGACAGGGCAGCTAGCACCCCCCTCCGTGGGCATCACCCCAGCTGCCAGGAGGAGGGAGAGCAGCAGCACGGCTGGGTGGCAGGGCCCGGGCCAGGGAAGCTGAGCCCAGGTGTCACCCATCTTGGGCAGCTGGTACCGGCAGGACTGAAGGGGGCCCATCAGGCGATGTGCAGGGAGCCAAGTCAGTGCCCGGGGAGGCAGTGGCATCAGAGGCCCCAGTGCCGAAGGTGGGGCTTCTGGTCACGTGGTTCCATGGTGCCAGCTTCTCCCGGGGCCCCCAAGTGCCACGGCTTCCTGAGCACCACAGGAAGTCACTTTGGGAGCTTAGGGATCCAGGAACCCCGCTAAGATCCCCCACGGTCTGGGAAGATGATCAAGACTCCAGAAAGGAGGCATGGAAGGCCGGCCCCTGCGCAGCTGCCAGCAGGGCCTGCGAGGGTCCCTGCAGCTCTTCAGTGCCCCCGCCACCCATGCCTGCTGGATGCTTCCTCTTGATGTGGGGGGCAGGGTGCTGGGAGGTAGGGGCCCTTAAAGGTCCTGGCACTTCTTCTGAGGAAACTTAAGCCCTGTACCCAGCCTGGGACAGATCAGGAAGCAAGGGCTGCACCTGGCTCTGCAGCATCAGAGGGAGGGCGCAGGGGCCGGTTCTCCTGGTGGCCCAGCTGGAAACGGTGGAGGTCCTGGCTGGGGGTCCTGGGCCTGGAGCCCCAAGGAGGACGGTTTCCACGCGCGAGCTGCGAGCTGCGAGCCAAGGTCCTCAGCCTTAGTGACCTCTGGGAGCTCCAGGGAGGCTCTGTGCTCCCCAGAAAGGGGAGGATCCCACGCGACACCCACTGCCTGGGCCACCGAAGCTGGGGAGAGCCATGGGTCCCTGGGGACCAGTGCGGGGTCGGCAGGGCTGCGCGGGCTGCTCTGTCAGCCCACGGGGTCCAGCGGCGCATTCAGCAGGTGGGGACGGAATTCACGCTGTTAACAAGGAAGGCGCTCAGGGCAGAAGCAGGCCTGCACCTCCCGCCTCCCTCGTCCCCTCCCCCACTTTTCTTTGACTCGGGTCGAAGTTCTGTGTACTGTCTTTCAGATATGGCCGTGGGGGGCTGCGCCTGGTCAGCCCCCAGCGGGCACCGCAGCGCCTGCCCATGGGCTCTCCGTCCTGGGCTGGTTGCATTTTATTCTGCTCAGAGCTCCGCCCCATCAGCCTGAGCGCCCCACCCGCAAACAACTCCCTAAGAAAACCGGCCGCCACGCTATGGTCCGCTGCTGCACATCCTTCAGACACTTTCTAGGCCGCCTCCCGCTTCTCTCTCACCCCCACGCTCCCCACTCTGCGACGCTGGGTGTTGTCCCTGCCCTTGCACACCTCTCTTTTCCGTCTGCACAGCCCCTGCGGACCCAAGCATCCCCCGCCCCAGCGTCCTCTGCGCGGTCCCGCACTCCTGGCCCAACTGAGCTCACACACAGGCGGCGGCCTCGGCGTGCACAGCGCTGCCCCCTGCCCCCTGTCCATCCTGGGGTCCCCTCGCCCAAGCCCTGCCTGCGGTCTTCCTTCAGCCTCCCCGCACCCCGCTCTCCCCGCTGGCGCCTTCATCCTCAGCCTCACCCACTGGGCAACTCGGGGGAGGGGGATAGCCCCTCGATCCGGAGCAGTTCCCCACCCGGGGTCTCCGCGCCACGCCCCAGGTGTCCAGCTCACCGGTTCCAAGGACGCCTGAGCGTCCGCGGCAGCAGCTCCCCGCTGGCTCCCGGGATCCCGAGCCGACGCCGGCCCGGCTCCGCCCTCCCCCGGCTCTGCTCTGCCTGCTCGCCCGCATCCCGGGCCAGCGCTGCGTTGCCTTCCGGTCTGGGGTCCCCAAGTCCCTTCTGTTATCCGCACCGAGAATCCGAGGGCGGAGGCTCGGTGGAAAGTTCACAGCGTTGGAAAGCCGCGCGGGGGAAACTCGGCGGGGGCTGAGGCCGCCTGGGTAGGTGGCTCCAGCCGAGCCCGGGCTTCCCCTCCCTCCCCTCCCTCCATCCCTGCCCTCCCCTTGCGCTTCCTCGCTCCCCTTTTTCCTCGAGGGCCAGGTAGTGACGTTTTACCGTCTCTTAGCAACTGCCTCCACAGCTCTGAGTAACAGAACTGGCTGTGGACCCCACCAAGATGGGAGGGTAGAGAGGGGCTCTGGGGCTTCACGGCACGCTGGGGCAGGGGACAGGCCTAGGGATGGGAGCAGAGGCAGGGACTGGGGCAGGAGAGAGGCCCCAGGACCTAGGACAAGCTGCAGGGCCAGCCTGGTTGCTCAGGTGGAGGGGGAGAGTTTAAGGGCCTCAGGCCCAAAGGGTAACAGGGTTTGGAGTGAGGAAAGGGCCTGGGGAAGCAAAACCGGAGTGAGCTGGCCTGAGGGCTGAGGGAGAGGAGAGAGGGAGGAGAGCGGAGGTGGGGCGTCACTGTCCTGTTGCACCTGCTCCCCTCCCTCTCAGTATGCTTCCCTCTCCAGTGCTGTGGACTGGCTGAAGGCCCCTGAGGAAGGGAGCCCTGTTTTCTGTCCCTTGATTGTCCCTAACTTCTGCCCCTTTGAGCTCCCCGGAGCCGGAGGTTTGGGTAGACCAAGCGCCTTTGCTTTGGAATCAGGGAGCCCAACGCAGGGGACATGAAGGTCCCGGCACCTGGGTCAGTAGGGACCCCAAGGGCTCTGTGAACCCACAGGTGCTGGGTGCTGCCCACAGAGCCTTGGGGTTCCTCTCCCTTTCCGCACAGGTGTTCCTTCTGTTATCTGATCCTTCACGTCAGGGCTGGAGCCTTCAGTGCTTCTCCCGCAGCACCCAAAGGACACAGGAGGGCGAAACTTGCTGCTTCTTCCAACCTGTCCAAGAAGTCAATTGCCATTGTCCCTTTGAAAGGACTGGCTACAGGCGTGGTGGCACACACCTGTAATCCCAGCACTTGGGAGCCTGAGGCAGGAGGATCGGTGCAAGTTTGAGACCAGCCTGGGCTACAAAAGTGAGCTCAAGGTCAGTCTGAGCTGCATAACAAGACTGTCTCAAAAAGACTGGTTGATGGCTTATTTCCTTTTTGCCGTGGCTCATTTCCTTTTTGCCAATCACTGTTTTTTGAGTGTCCCCTGGATGCGGGTATGTGGCCAGAGGAAGGGTTCATGTCTGTGAAGAAGGTGGACTTAATAAGGCTTCTACAGCAGATGCCGACCCTGGGTTTTCAGCGGGTTGACCTGGGGCCGCTTGGGTTAGTCATCTTAGGTCTTGGGGGGGGGGGGAGAAGAACAAAGTAATAGAAAACAAGTGTGAAATTAAAGGGACTTGGGGCGTGTACAAAGGTGCTAGAGCTGTTGTCATTGTCCCCTCCTGGTCCTTTTCCTCTACAGTGGGAGGAAGCCTGTTTCCCTCCTGTGCTTCTGTGTATGTGAACACCTGGAATCCTTAATGTTTGGCGGGGTCCAATGCTTAAATATTTATATATCCAGTTCACTGAGGTGTCTGTGATATGCATTCACTTCTCCACTGAAAGAAACTAGTGGTTTTTCTGTCTGATTTGTGATTAGAAAAATAAAATCTTAATCTTGTCGGAAAGATACATGAACACACTGCAACATACAATCCAAACAAAGTTAGCATGGAGCTTCATTAACCTAAAATGGCAGAAAATGAACTCATCTCAGTGCAAAAGACCATGAAAGGTAACTACGAAAGGTCTAAGGAAGGGATGCGGTAAAATTCTATACTTAATGTTGACTAAAAATACGACAGAGGTTTTCTTCCTTTACATAGTAAAGAGGTTTATGTTTACAAGAAGAACCAATAACACAACTGGAGAAATATATATTAGTGATGTTTTCTCTGAGAAATCCGGTCTAGGCAAGATTGCTTCATTGTCATTTGAAACTTAGGTTTTCCTTCTGTGAAATAAGACAACAGTGATGGTACCCAGTGGGGTCATTTTAGATCTGTGCGTCATTATTAATAAAATGCTTATTCTACAGCAAGCACAACAGATACGTGAGCTTTGTAGGTGATTGTGTAAACAGTGGAGCTCAGCATTGCTGGAGAAAGAAATGCTGAAAGGAACAAACAAATCGCACCAAAATGAGAAACGAAGGAAGAAACGCATCCCACTTGCTGATGATTTGAGGGTGTTCTGGAAGGAGCTGAGCTGTAAAATCTCCAGGAAACCCCAAATGAGGAACATTAATATAATATGATTATAATTAATAATATAATTATAATTAATATAATATCTGTTGTCGGGATGAGGTTCCCCGAGGTAGAATGCTTTAAATGACCTTCTACTGGGGATAACTCTGTGACTCACTAAGGGACCATATTAGTCCCAAACTAGTGGTTCATGGCACACCACGTGCCCTGGGAAAAATGCTTGTTTTCAAGTAAGTTGGAGAGTCACTGCATTAAAGCAAAATTAAACTTTTTTTTTTTTTTTTTTTTTTTGGCAGGGTGGTGGGGAGAGTTCTCAGAGCCGGGGAGATAGCTCAGTGGCATGAGTGCCTGCCTGGAAGAGCTCCCAGAGTTTCTGCCATACAAGGGACCATGGTAAATTTCCAGGTGAAGGGACTGGGTGGTAAAGAACATATAATAGCCAGCATTTCTTAAGCTTATTTTGGATCTCTATTTCTACTCGTCCTCCTTCCCTCTTTCTTTTTCCTCTCCTCTTTTTCTTCCTCTTCTCCGCTTGTTTCTTTGTACTAGAACTATTCATATTGGGCACCCTTTTTTATGGAGCATGGCTTGGGAAGTACTGAATTAAAATTCATGAAAGCCAACCCCTTGCTTAAGTGTCTTCGCTCTAGTGCAAGCAGGTGGCTTCTAGAGAGGTCGTTTGTTTTTGTACAAAGAAATGCCACTTGTTTCACTGGGAATTTTTAGATACGAACAATAAATGCATGTTGAGAAACTGATTGTGTGGTTAAGCTGCTCCCCTCTGAAAAGTGACTTTCTCCTGCCCAGTGACTTGCAGGGGATGTGGCTGAATTTTGAATTTCAGTGAAGTGACATTGGGCCATATCATGGCCTCTCAGGGTCTCTCGTTGGTTTTGCAAACTGTGACCCTCAAGGATTTTCTCTACTGAGAAAATATACAGAAAGCAATCAAAGAGTTATAGAAAATGAAATCATTTCCATTGCTGTGGATTCCTGGGTCCATAGTCAATTAGTTTGTAACAAGGACAGAAAACCTTTGAACATGTGAGAATTCATTTAGTCTGCCCCAGAATAAATTTATTCAGGGAAAATTATGATGCCTTTGTAGAAGGAAGACAGAGTAAGAAAAGGAAAGTGAATCTCTCATTGCTGGGAAGATTTAAAAACAGGAAAGATGGTGCCGCACTGTTATCTTGTGATGAAGCTTTTAGCCAAGCCTGGAGAGGTGGAAAAGAAGGCAAGCAGGATGTAAAGGTGAGGGAGACGAGAAGATGTGGCGAGGTGGTGACAGGAGACCCTGAGGGCAATGAGGGCTGAAGCAGCGGGGAGCGTGTCACGGCCGCCTCCCTCCGGGGTGCTGTTCGACACCTGTGCTTTCCACCGGGATCCTGCGATACAGCACGTGCCTAGCAAGCACATCTCTCTACCAGACACAGAGTCTGACAAATGGGGCCTAGAGTAACCTCACCATGGTCTCTGAGTGAGAGACGTCAGGGAGATATGGGCTCCACACCGAATGGGGCCCACACTGTGCAAACGCTAACTGGTCCAAGGGAAGAAAGAGGAAAGAGAAAATGACAAAATGCAAATTGGGAAGAACCCATGGACCCACAGGTCCTTGCTGTGGAAGGAAAACACCTTTCTGTGTGCTGAGGAAATGGGTGATGTCGTGAGCACAGGACAGCTCCTGTCAAATCTATGACACTAAAAGGCTGCGGGATTTTTCTGAGCAAAAAAGGACAACAAAATAAGAAAGGGAAGAAAGGGACATGCAGATTTGAGATGTCAGTGTGTGATACGTACTAAGGCGTGCTGCAAGCACAGTGTGAGTTGCTCTGGTGTAGATGCAGAAAGGACAGCACTGTGCTCCCTCAGGACAGGATGCCCACGTGCTCAAAACCCGTGAACGTGTCACAGCACCTGGCACAAGTGACTTGTAGATGTGATGACATTATGGATTGGGGGGAGGTGACGGTCCAGGTGGTTTTAGTGTCATCATGAAGATCCCTAAAACAGAAAGGGGGAGGTAGAAGGGCCGGGGGGAGGAGGAAAGAGGAGAGCAGAGATGGAACCCATGACACCGTTGCCTTTGGCTGTGTAGGGACAGCACAGAGATGGATGCAGGAGATCACAAGGAACCAACTTGGCCTCCCGGGCCCTCTCCAGGGGATGGAGTCCTGGTAGCCTGCTCCAGGCTTCTGACCTCCAGGACCATGAGACACTACAGTCAACTGCTTTAAGCAATTGGCGATAATTTCCTATAGCAGCGATTGGAATCTAGTATAGTCGGCAAGATTGTCGCCTCTGGCTTAAGGCTGCGTAGCATCTGCAAATGTCACTGGGTATGGGTCTTGGGATTAGATTCCCAACCAACTGACTGCACCTTAGCTAACAGAGAGATGACCCAGGCGGGTCTTTTGTAATCATGGGATTACCCATGATTAGCTCCACGAGTGCAAGGGGCCAGGGGCCACACCTGAAAGGTGTGGACAGTGACCATTAGCTGCTAACATTGGTCCCCGGCAACCAGTCAGCAGCGTAGCAGGAACTGCGGTCCTGCAGCTGCAGGGACCTGAATTCTGCCAACACGAAGTTGGCGAGAGACCGGCCTTAAGCTTCACATGTGAGCGCAGCAGCAGCTGCTAGCCCGTGATGCCTGGTGACAGACCCCTGGGTGGGAAACGGCCGTGCTGGGCAGGACCTCTGACCTGCAGAGCCGAGCGGATAAACCAGTGCGTTAAGCCACGGAGTTAGTGCTGGTTTGTTACGCAGCGATGGGAAACTAATAGCGATGCCCATTGGAAAGCTGCCTGGTGCTGCCAGCAATTAAGTACGCGGGCAGAAAGGGCCATGCGGTGCTGATTGGCTAAATCGCTAACACTCCTCTGACAGTAAAGTTCATGTTCCGGGGATGGAGCCAGCTACGTGCCGGCTTTGGGGAGGCCCTGGGAACTGGCTCCAGCCCACTTCAAAGACTGCTTATCCCGTTGACCTGGCAATTAGCAAGAAATTATTCAACAATATTTATCCCAGGAGAACTGTTGACAGTGGAAACTCTGGGAGCAGCATGCGTGCCCAGCGTTTTGCCACAGAGGGTTCTCAGCAAAACAGTAATATCCAAGCAGCGTGGGCAGGCACGGCGAGTGCGGCTACGCGGCGTGAGCTGCTGTGGCGCGCTGGGCGTCACCCTTGGGAGCAGTGGGGGCGGGGATGGCCGGGGCTCAACCGGGTTTCTGGCTCACCCTCCACACTCTCCTCATCTCTGAAATAGACCATGTGTTCTCCAGCGTGTGGCACACAGGCCCGATGGGAACCTCACGGGCGCTGGCAGCACAATGGGCCAGTTGAGTGTCAGGTGAGCGGTGCCCGCTGGTGACTTTTGACCAGGGAAGCTCGGTTGAGTCTGTTGGTGGTGGCCTCTTCCTCATGTCTCCCTGGGGACCCGCCCCTGGCGGCTGCTGGAAGCTGGGAGAGGTGGAACTAACAGACCAAGTTTCACGCTCAGGTTCTAGCAGAGTAGGAGAGAGAAATCATGGCTGCTGCCACTCTGAGGTTCTGTGGCCAGGTGACTTTTGCTGGGTGGGGCAAAAGATCACCAAGCAGGCAGCGGAGACCCAAACTCTGTTGAGCAGCCCTGACATACAGAGGGCAGAGAGAGTGTGGCTTCAATTCACCCACTTATTTAGCACCTGTTTACTGAACACCTACTGTATACTAAAGCCATCCAAGGTGCTGGGGTACAGCCCAGTGGGACTGACCAGCACCCTATATGTGGCTGTATACCACATGAGGTCATCTCCCTGCTGATTGGTCGGTATCCATGGTGACCCATTAAACATCTTGACTACAGTGGTCCTGCTTGCTTCTTGGTTGGGCAACTCAAAAATAAATACACAAATATTTGACAGATGGTGATGAATGCGGTGGAGAAAAACCCACTGGGGTAGGAGTTACATAATTGGCCAGAGATTTCATAGCTAATAAGACTGAGACTTGGTAAATCTGAAAGCACCCCACTTGGACCTGGTCCTGTGGCCTTTGAAGAGGCCCCGGGGAGCTGCTGGCTGTGAAGCTCATTTCCTCCCACTCAGGGAGATCAAAAGGAGAGCCATTCCCAAGTCAGTCACAGAATATTCATTGGTCTCCTGCCAGGCCCCACGCTGGGCGCAGAGACCCAGGCACCTTGCTCAGAGAGGGAGGTGGGAAGATGTCTTCCATCACTGGAGGGCTTCACAGTGCCTCCACGGGAGAATGCAGAGTGGAAAGGGTGGAGGGCTGTCTTAGTTATTCTTTTCTCATTGTTGGGACAAAATACCCGATCCCCAAAATGAAGGAAGGAAAGGTTTATTTAGCTCACAGTTACTGGAGGTTTCAGTCCATACTCGGCTGGCCCAAGGCTGAGTGGCATATGGCAGAGGGAAGCAGCTCATGGTGGTGGAACAGCAGCAGTATGGTGACAGAGGCAAAAAGGAACAACCAGGGGAGCAGAGAGCAGCAGCGTCAGTCTGTCTCGCTGTCTCTCTTTAGATTACATTCAGGCTCTCTGCCTCAGCCTATCTGATTTAGGCCACGCCCATAATCCCAGGAATACTCAGACCCATAATCCCATCAGTACTAAAACATATAATCCCAATGGATCATGAGTCAAGTCTCAAACTCTAGAAGTTCTTGTCCCATGAGGCTTTGGGGGAACAACTAGATATAAACCATAATAGAGGCCAAAGCAAGGCTCTTCTGTGGGAAGCAAGTTAGGGTAGATGTAACCAATCTTCCCTGTTCATGCAACATTCTTCCCAGTAGTCAAGGTATGGCATCAATCTGAGCCTATTAGCAGTAAGTGGGTAAATGAACACGGAAGCCACCCTGGAGTGCAGTTCAGCTTTATACAAGAAGGAAGCTGTGTTGTTTTCATTGACCCAGAGGACACTGTGTTCAGGGAAAGAAGCCGGGCACAGAAGGGGAAATGCACATGAGCTCCCTGTGGGTAATGCGTGAAAAAGCCCAGGAAGGGGCTGGGGGTGGGGAAGAAAAAGTCAAGTAGGTAGCGGTAGAGAGTGGCATGGTAGGGACCAGGACTAGACGGGACGGCGGGTGGGAAGCTTGCCGGTCAAAGGGAAAAGGTCCGAGGCAATGGGATGGATAAATTCAAGAGATCAACATGACTACTAGTCATAACGAGAATAATAAATGAACACTTAACCATGGCCAAGACGTGCTCACCAGGAGAGGGCTGGCTCGGCTTGTGATCAGTGTCCACGAGCTTGATGTAATAATACAGCAAGGCATATCTGTCTCAGGGCACCCAACAATGCCCCATACATAAATGTGATTTTTATTTATTGATAAAAAAATAAACAAATGCAAAGGAAGAAAGAGGCAGGGCCATGCTCACGCCTAGGAGGGAGGGAGTCGGCCCCCCCGCAGCGTGCGTGCCCCATCCTCCTCCCGTCGGATGTGTTCTCTGCACCTTCCCACATGGCTCCCACTGTCCTCCCGTTGTGTGGGTGTCCGCTGAGGTCGAGCCCTTACATTTGTGGATCTGGGGTCATCTGGGGTGCTCAGTGGTCCCGGAGCTGCTCCCTAGACCATCCATGAGCCTGCACCGTCCTCTGGCCCATCCATTCATCCACTGAGGGCAGATGCCTTCTCTAAGGCATCCTGAGACTCATGGGAAGAGGCTGGAGGAAGGGCTCCCAGTGCCCATCAGCAGATTTGCGGGCCGAGAAGACCTGCCTTGTCTACGGAAGAGGAGAGAAGAGGCAGGAACAGGGGAGAGCAGCAGGCTTCCTTCGGAGGCTCTTGGGAAGCAAGACCTATTTATAGCTGGGCATCATTACTTCTTGCCAACTGGGGCTTTGCCTGGAAACACCTGGGAGCCGAGTGAGGTCCCATCTACCATGGTGACCTCTGCCTCTTGCTCCTTCTTACCTGTCCTTCTGGACAAAGTGCCGCGGATGTCTCGGTCACCACAGCTGCAGTGATTTATCCCCTCCTGCGTGCAAGGCCACCAGCGTTTCCCTTTCCTCGAGGTTATCACTCCTGCGCAGGCATTGCTGGATCAGAAGCACAGAGCCGGGCTGGAGCCACGGCCCTGCCGCATCCTGGCTCTCTGCTCCGGGATGCCAGTGTGTGAGGGACTGCAGCAGGCTCCAGGGCCAGGGCTTTCTGTCACTTTAGAAGGGTGTCTCTTTCAACAAAGCAAGGTCTTTGTTTTTCCTCATTTTTCACAATTTTAGAAATTAAGAGGAAAAAATAAGGTAAGAGTTGGCAGTTGCCAGAGATGACGACACTCCCGCAGCAAGCTTCCTCTTCCGCGCTTACCTAGGCCACGAAGATAAAATCTGAGGAGCTGAAGCTCACGTAGGACACTGCCATCTTTCACAGGGAAGAAAGGAAAGGATCAAGGAAATTAAGCAACTCGTTCAGCATCACATAGTTTGTAAATGGAAGAGAAAGACATTAAACTAGCCGTTCTCCTTCCAAAGTCCTGACCTACGTTGTCTTGCTGGCCCTCAGTCTTCTCTGCCTGTGAAACAACAATCATTCTTGTAGGAACTGTGAAAGGCATGGACACTTTCCACCAGGACGATGCCTTTCCAGGCACTTGGTGCTTTTCCTGTTCGGCCCAAGTCCCAGGGTCCACAGGAGAACCAAGCCTTACCCTTATCCCCAGAGGAGGGTGCGTTGGCCTTCCAACCTCTCTGTCCCTGCATCTCCCTCTGCAAAAAGTGGAAAAGAGCACTTCCTCCCACAGGGAGCTGCTGAGAGCATCTTATGAGCCACCGAGAGTGTCGTACAGATCCCATTCCTGTCGTCTCCTTTGGGTGGGACGGGCTGACTTTGCCTGGAGGATCTCAAGATATTAAAGCCCCCAGAGGTCTAGGGTACGGATAGGAGGTTCCATGCTAGCATGGGTCTGCCAGCAGTCCGCTTGGCCTGTGGGCCTTTCAGCCCCGCCTACTTGCTGGTCTTGGCCAGGAGAAAACTTACTGGCTTTGCCCAAGAGGAGTTTGCAGTCTCAGGAGACAAGAACAACCCAACACCAACTCAAAATTATTAAACATGGAATTGAACTTAGTACTAAGCTGGAAAAAAAATAGAGGTGTTTGGGGGCTCCAGAGAGCATGTGGTTGCTATGGTTTAGATCACAGATCTCAGGGGGTTAGACAGGAGACTGGATCCCAGGACCCTAGGCTCACCAGTGGATTAAGATACCAGGGAGCTCACAGCTTAATGAGCTGACTCGAGGGGACACCTGGTCAGAAGAGGGGGTCGCTGGTGGTAGGACCAGGAGGGGTGCACTCCTGCCCCTGGCTCCTTCCCCTCTCTCTGCCTCCTGGCTGCTGTGGGTTGGCGGCCTTTTTCCTCTTTACTTCTGACCTGGAGCCAGCCTACCACGAACCGTGCTCCCTGAGCTACAAGCCGGCTGGCCCGGCCTCTCCTCAAGGGCTGCGTCTCCGTGGTCAGGCGATAGTCAGGAGGATCCAGTGCAGGATGGCATGGCAGCAGGGAAACAGTCCGCGGCAGCGCAGGCAGGAGGCAGAAACAGCGAGCCGGCCTGTCTTCCGTTCCTTTATATTTCATCCAGGCTGCAAGCCCATTGGTTGGTGCTGCCATACCCAGGGTGGGACTTCTGTCTTCACCCAGGCCTATACAGTAATCCCATCAGTTGACAAATCCAGTAACACACACTCTTTTTTTTTTTAAATTTTATTTTATTTTTGCATTCACTTATTTAAAAAAATTTAAATATTATTTTATTTTACAGAATAAATAAAAAACAAATAGCAGAAACAGAGAGTAACAGACAACAATACATATGGTACATATTTTCAAAACAACGATAGCAAATTAACAATGCTTATTATATTATGTATTTTTAACATCCAGTCTGTTGCTCAGATTAGCAGATACAGGTTTGCAAGGTTGGACAGATAATCGAACATTAATGCTTGCTTTCCTTAAACCTTAATAGGTTTTTTTTTTTAAACTTTTTATTATTTTTAAACTTATTTTAAAGAGAGTTAGGAATGATTCTTGGACACTGGGACCCTAATAATTCTACTTCTAAAGAAATAATCAGAAATCTAGAAAAAAAAGTATGCCAACGCTTTTCTCTAGTGTTATCTGCCATAATAATTCTAAAACTTGGAAGCAACCAATGTGTTTGCTCTTTGGAAAATGGGTGTATATACTATGATACATCTTTGTAAAAGCATAAGATATGATTATTAAAAATTAGTGTTCAGGGCTGACGAGATGGTTAAGTGGTCTAAAGCACCTGCTTAGGCAAGTTTAGGCAACCACAGGAACCACGGTTTGATCCCTGGCACCACGTGCTGTGCCAGCCCCACTCTAGGGCAGGTTGAGCCAGTCATAATGTAAAAAAACAAAACAAAACAAAAATATATAGGAGTAGCACCCACTCTTAATCACGGTGTCACACAGCCCTAATCTAGCTGCCTTCCCCAAACCCACATATGCGCACATGTGTCTTTGGGGGAACATTTAGATATAAGCCCTAACTCTGTGGCACTATTCTCTCTCCCTCTCTCTCTCTCTCTCTCTCTCTCTCTCTCTGGGGAGATGTTGGGGTCAAGATGCCCTCTTTAGCCTGGAGAGCTGAGAGGCCCCCAGTTGAAGTGGACACATCTCTAAAGCCAGAAGAGACTGTGTAGTCCTCAGTGCAGTGTTGTGGAAGGAAGAAGGGGTGTTGGGAATGTCGCCCTGGCAACTCCAGTGTGACTTTACAGAAGTGTGGGGTCACAGAGGTCAAGAGTTGAGCTATCTAGGGAGGACAGGTTTGTGCGGCTTTAAGAAGTGCCAGGATGGTGGCCCAAGATGGAGAACGAGGGCGCCACAGGGGGAGAGGCCATGCCCAGCCCCCCCTAAGTCTGCTGTGGCACTCAGGTGCAGATTGCATCTCTCCCTGGGCTTTGGTGTCTTCATCTAATGACAGGGTGTTCAGGCCAGATGAGTTCTGGATCAGCTGGATGACTGCGGAGTTCTAATGAGGATGGTGACTAAGCACCTTCCAGGCTTCCAGATGATATTTCACCACTTTCCCTAATGGGATTGTTCCCTCTGGGCTGCCTGCTTGGCTCGGAAATCTCAGGTCCCGGACCTCGCACCCATGAGGAGTTGGAGAGAGGCAGGGGGTCTCCCCCGAAGAAGTAGGCCTAGCCAGGCAGGGGAGATGGCGCAGCCACTGCCTGCCGCGTCTCAGAATAGCTGCAGCCCTCCTGGCATCTGCCACGCTGGCTGCACACTACCCTCCCATTGGCTGCGCCGGGGCCCTCCGTCTGGCAGGTGCTGCTTTCCAGGTTTTTGCAGCCCTCTCTGCACACAGCAAAGCGCTGGCTTCCTCCTTCCTCCGCCCAGATCATAGCCCTTCCCTGCTCCTCTACTTCCTCTCTGATGGCTGAGGACAGAGGGGGTAGTTTAGGGCAATGGGCGGGGACTTACAGTTGGTGCCAAAGCCTTAAATGATTTTTTATCAACTGCATAAATCTCTCTTGGTTTTGGTATCTTAATAAGTTAGGTGTCCTCAGTTGATTGCTCTGCTGCTGTTGACCACGGTGGTCATCCCAGTTGTCCCTGCCAGGGTCCCTCTAGCCAGGCCATGCTAATATGCAGAATATCACTCCAGACATAATAAAGCCTGGGTGCTCCTTCAGAACTCATGTGAGGATGAGGTGGGGTGAATAAAGGATGAGAGAGGCGCAGCTGTGTCCAGAGTCCAGCACCCCACTTGTTGGCTGCGCTCAGAGCCCAGCACCCTGCGTGTCGGCTGCGCTGAGTCCAGTACCCTGCATGCCAGCCGTGCACAGAGTCCAGCATCTCTGGTGTCCGCCGTACGCAGAGCCTAGCACCCTGCACGTCCAAGCCTGCTGGTCTCTGCATCTTGGCTCCCCCTCTCTCATTCTTTGCCGTAGGCCACAGATGAGCTCCCTCTACCCCCAGCTCCACGTCTGTCTATGACCGAGAGCTAGGAGGGTTTCGTGGTGTAGTCACAGTGACAAGCTGGGATAAGCCAGCCCACAGGAGCCACTGTGATTAGGATCGTCAACTTGCTGGATTAAGAGAGACCTAGCAGGGGCCGGGGAGATAGCTTAGTAGAATAAGTGCTTGCCTGGCAAGTGCAAAGGCCCGACTTTAATCCCCGATCCTGCAAGAAAAAAGAAAAAAGAGAGAGAGAGAGAGGCCTAGCAGATGAGTGCAGCACCCTTGGGGTGTGCTGGGGTGAGTCACGGGGTGTAGCCTTGGGGGTTGTCACTGGCCCCCCCATGCTGTCCTCTCTGGGCCTCTTCCTTGTCTCTGCCCCCCAGTCCCGTGAGCTGAGCAGCCCTGCTGGACTCATTCCTCCGCCATGATGCTCCTGCTTGGGGCCAGCAGCAGGGACTGCATCCTCTCTAACTGTGAGCCAATCACTCTGACCTCCTGTGCCTTGTGGGTGCCGGGCAGTGAGTGCCAGGGCTGTGGGGGACTGGTGGCTGCGCTTGGATCTGACACCAGCGGAGCCCAAACACACTTTCTCCCGTGTGGCGATGGCCCTGTTGTACCAATCTGATTGTTTCCCGAGTGAAATCCCCTTGGCAAGGGTGGGACAGACCTCTTACAAGCACAAGGAGCTTTTCATTCATTGCCTGTCTGGGTAAAAGAGAGTGAAATCCAGATGAAGGATGGAGAGGAGAGGGAGAATCCCAGGGACACAGGGTCTCCTTGGCTCTGGTCACTATGCCCCGGATCCTATGGCTGTTCCTAAGAGCAGACAGAGTAGAGCATGGCGCAATGTGGGGTTCATATTTGCAATGCAGCCCTGGGATTGAGAGGAAAGCGATTCTGCCAGGACCGATGCTGTCTTAGATCTAATAAAGCAAGCCAGGGAGCCCTGGACCACGCAGCACAAGAGAATTCCAAGGAGGGCAACAGAAAGAGAAAAGGCCCCAGGAAGGAGGGAGCCCGGTGTCTTTGAGGGCCGGATTATCGTACAGAGTGTGGGAGAGAGAGAAGGGGAATGATAACCCATCTTGGGCTCTCTGGGCGTCTCCGCCGTGGGTCTCTTTCTGCCTGGACCACAGCCGGTGGGGGGACCTCAGCGACAGCTTGCCAGCTGTGGTGTCCGTAGGTGTGAGGAGCTAGGAGGTCACGGGCCAGCCCAGGGGAGTCTTGGCTCTACCTCCTGCTCTGGCCACACCCGAGGGACACAAACTCCCTTCCCCTCATTGCTCATTGCTCACCTGGGAGCCACCGAGAACCAGGTTTCCAGAGGGACTGGAGAAAGGACAATTCCTCGGTGACAGAAACGCTTCCAAGGAAAGGTCCTCCCGTGTCACAATTGCTGGGTGTGACATTCCATGCACACGTGCCAATTGGCTTCCCCCGTTTGCTCCTTCCTTCATTGATCCAGCAGGAATGTCTTGAGTGTCTGACATCTGCCGGGGTACACAGGGAGGCACCGGGTACACAGAGATGAATCAGTCACGCTCTCGGCTCGGCAGGCTGGCAGGCTGGGTGGGTGTGGAGGACTAGCGGGGTAAACAATGGGAGAGATTCTGCAGGTGTGGAGCCAGAGGTGGGAAGTCCTGGGGCGCAGGGCCACTGGGAGGGTGGGGGCCTGCACAGGGGAGCTGGCGCACACTGGACGTTGACAGCAGAAAGGGTCAGGACTGCAGCGTGGTGGGGCAACGTATATGAAGGCTGTGTGCGGAAAGGGTGGGGGAAGGCGTGGCGGCGCTCAGGCTCACGGCTGCCCTGCTGGTCCTTCTCTTTTTTTGAAAAGGAATTATCTTGGGCTGCATATTAAATATATGGTAGAATTAATCACATAACTAACAAAACGTTTTGAAAGTCTTTACTGTCACCTTTGAGGGAAGCAGGGCGTGGTGGCGGTGAGTGCCTCTAACTCCAGCACTCGGGAGGCTGAGGTAGGGGGGTTCTCACGAGCCCAGGAAGCCTGAACCACACAGCGAGACTGCACCTCAGAGGAAATAAGGCCAAGCCAGACCGGCCAACCAACCACCCACAGAAGACACAGCAAAATGAAATGAAACACTCACAGACACACAGACATAGAGACAGACAGACAGACAGACAGACACACACACAGACAGACAGAGACAAAAAGACAGACAGACACAGAAAACAGAAGAGAGGAAAGCGAGGTGGCCACAGGTTGGTAGTGGGTAAGAGACGCGGCAGAGCCTGGGAACTGGTGCAGGAGACACAGGGCTCGGCCGAGGCCTGCAGGCGCACACTGTGCGTGCGTACTCCATTGCGATAAACCGCACAGCCTGTGGGTTTGTAAGGAAGGGAGCGAGGCCAACAGGTTAGACTGATAATGTAATGCGCAAGGGGCAACTGAAATATACAGCGAATGTTTGAATTAAAAAATCTAGGAAAGGAAAGGAAACACTGCCATGCCTCCCCGCCCCCCAGGCACGCTCCCCCTCTGCTCTGGGCGCATCCTGGAGCACCTCCGGGGGTCTGTTTCATGAGGGTCTTTAGGAGATGCAGAAAGAGTGCAGCGGATGCTGCCGCCACGCGCCACCCAGCGGAGAGGCGGCCTGTAGGAGCGCAGCGCTGCGTCCTCGCCTACGTTCCTCGCAAGATCTGCCACTGTGCGATTTCTAGCTCTTCCCCAAAGGAAACGTGACCACAAAAGGGAAGCATTTCGCATCGATTTGGGACATCAAGTCAGCCAGGACAGTGCCACTAAAGACACTGACCGAAGAGGACTTCCACAGCTGCTTCAGAAAGTCGCAGGGACCACGCACCCATGTGTCCGAAGTGGGGTGGGGGTGGGGTGGAACGCCGAAGAGGATTTATGGCAATGTGTCATGCACTGTCGCTATGGCATTTCAAGGTACACAGTCACCATATTGCGACCACACCGTGTGTCACACCACGATGCCGGCCTGCAGGTGAGCGCTTCGTTGGCCGGGCGTGAGCAGAGCTGCAAGCTCAGATGCCAGCAGCAGGCAGCAGGAAACACGGACGAGCTAGGACCTGAGTCCCCGGCGCCACAGCCCCCTGGTCTGTCTATAAAGAGGTCATGGGCGCCCCTGCAGCCTGCCGCAGTCCCCCGGAGAGCCTAGGCTCAGAGCTGCCAGAACGCCCTGGTTTCCAGGAGCAGCTGGAAATCCAGATCCTTATGTAAAGCCCTCGCCATTTTTAAACGCTGGCGACTCATTTGCATTCTACAAAGCATCGTGTGGGCCAAGTGTAACGCATCTGCCAGCCTCATCTGCCAGCGAGCCTCTGGCGTGCAACTTCTCTTTGGGGAGAAAAAGTTCACTTCTGCACGGGAGAGATCAAAACGAGGTTGGACGCGAAGGCCTGAGCGGCAGTGACCTTCCTTCCCGCTCCTCCTCACGAATGCTGAGTCTTGGCTGCAGGCTTAGCTTGCTTCTTGGGGGCGCTGCTTCCCTCCTCCCACACCCCCAAGTCTTCGGTGGGTGTCTGTGTTCACGGTGTCTTTCCCACGCCTCCGACCTGGAATAAACACACAAGCAAAATCTGCAGAGCAGGAGAGAAGGCGAGCAATCGCTGGCCAATGGAGAGACGCGGACGAAGCTCCAGGGGGACTGGCGCGGGCTCCGGCTGCGGCCTGGAAGAACCTTTCCTGGAAAGGGAGGAAGCAGATTGGGTGTGAAGGGAAAGATGGAACGCTCGTGAGAGGGTGGGTGCGAAGGCTCAGCACGCCAGGCTTCTGCAGGATTTGTTCTCAGGCAGGACTGTGAGCCACTATCTAGGCCGAGGACATCTGTCTCTGTTCCCGCGGAACCATAGACCCAACCCTGACTGGGGGTGGGGTGGGG
>PVKN010009524.1:0-23653 GCA_004027915.1 Capromys pilorides
CTTCTTCTTTTCCTTCTTCTGTGGTACTGGGGATCAGCCACTGAGCTATATCCCTGGCCCAAATGGAATATAAGTGTTGTTTTAATGTGTATTTCTCTAATGGTCTGAGATGGTGAACATTTCTTCACACATTTACTGCATGGAATTGTACGTCTTCTGAGAAGTGTCTATTCATTGCACTTGCACATATTTTGATTAGGCCTTTAATTTTGTAGAGGGTCTAATTTTTTTAAGTCCTTTACATATTATAAATATTAGTATGCTGTTAAGGAATATCTTGAAAAATGTTTCTTCATTCTGTAAGTTGTTCTTCACTCTGTTGGCTGTTTCTTTGCTGTGTAAAAACTTTCTAATTTGATATGAACCCCGTTGTTGACTCTTGGTACTCTTTCTTCTGTACATGGGATTCTGTTTACAGAGTCCTTGCCTTTGCCTATACCTATGTCTTCACTTAAAAAGGCTTACAACAATTTCAGAGTTCCTTTACTAAGGAGTTTAAAGGTATGATGGTTGAAGTAGAATGAGACTCTTTGAAGGCTGATTCCTTGGTCTTTAGCAGACCCATCTTGATCTTACGTGGTCTGTTACTCACAGAATTTACATGCAAGGCCTATATTTTCCATTGTTCTGCCTTTTACTGTTCTGTCTGCAACCCTTTTTTCTTTTCTAATACAAAACAAGTTTCAATGATCTCAAAACTCAGTTTCTCCAAAAATTGAGGCCTAGAGGATCAGGAAGGGATGAAACAAGGTTCTGTGAGTAACTAAGTCATGCTGTATCTGCTCTATTTCACTACTACAAATTATCTGGGACACACTACTCAAGCAATAAATTCATATAATAAAGAGAAGTCTATTTGGGCTCATTATACTGGATATTTAAGTCCCAGATCAGGAGGTTTCATTGGTTTGAACCTCTGTGGAGTGTTTCATTTCATAGTGGAAGTGTAGGTCAGAGGTAGCAATCACATCTTAAGCCAGGGACAGCAAGGAAAGGGTGGGTAGAGTCACACAATCCCTTTTGTGGGCATGCTTCCAATTGACTTAAGATCTCTTATCTGGGCTCACCTTCCGAAGGCTCCACTGTCCCCTATTAACACCACACTGGGGATCAAGTCCTTTTAACATATGGACTTGGTGGGTAGGGGTACAAGTCATATTCAAACCACAGTACTGTTTCCTAAGCTGAAGACTGGTGCTGTCCAACAGAGCTTCCTGCCATGTTGAAAATGTCTTTTATCTATGTTGTTCAACATAGCCTTTCATCATGCCTAGCTATTGACTACTTGAGATACGGTCATGGAGGATCCAAATTTTAAATTTTGTTTGGTTTTAATTCATTTAAATTTAAAATCTTGGCCTCTTGGCTAAAAACAAGTGTAAATTTAAAAAGTCTCAGGGGGCTAGCCATTACCACGTTGGACAGCAGAGCTATAGATCTGAGGCTTTGTGGGATGCAACTTGTGGATCAGGCTGCATCACTGCTTTTCAGAATCAGTCATCAGGGAGGTGATTTAACATACTAGGAGTGAGAAGGAATTTGTAATATCAGACTTTCCATGAACATCCAGACTGAGTGACCTTGCTCTTATGGTGTAATTAATATCAAAGTGAGATGAAAACTCCTCTTACTGAGTGCCCACCAAGTGCCAAGTATCATAGGTACATATACATATATGTGTATTGGAGACAAAAAATCATTCTAGAACTTTCTGTCTCTCCAATCCTCAATAACTTTTGTTAGGCTGTTAGTGCTGTGAATTGAAAAGAAGAGTCAGGGAATGGGTTGTATTACATTAAGTATGAAAGAGCTTGAGTTTATGAGGATGTGAAAATGTGAATAAAACATCTAGAAGGCAAACAGAAGAAGGTATTATCCAAGGAAGCAGGGATGTTAGAAAGAAAAAGAGATGAGAGACTTCCCAGTGGGGAAACTTCGGAAAATTGATTGTGTTTAAGGTTTTCAAGTGTACTTTGCTTTGTGCTATATACTGTGATAATAATTATCATGGCAAATGCTTGCTAGCATGATGAGCTTGGATATTCTTTAGGTTTATTGTTATATTCAGGCTTGGTCCTCTAAGCCTCAGCTACAGGAGAAGCTGGGCCCCAGAAGCTCAGAAGCACTGGAAAAGCGCACCGGGACAGAAGTGAGGATAGGCAGCAGCATGGTAGGAAGAAGTGCAGGCACAAGTGCAGCTGCTGCAGCTGCATTGTGCAAGCTCTGGCCTTGATACTCAAGTTTCCAAGAAACAAGGCAGCAGGTCTCACAAAGGCTCATCCAGTCTCAGCTGTTCTACCTCATGTAGATTCCTGCTATGTGAGATGTTAGTTCCTCAGTTACACAGATGAAGAGAGGGAAGCACAGATATGGCCCCAAGGACCTACAACCAATCAATGGGGAAAAGAGAATTTAAACTCAGGCTGTCTGTTGTCAAGTTTGTGGCTCAGTCATATGTACTGCCACTTCTAAGTACCATTTCTCATCCTTAAAGATTATTGCCCTTTTCCTCCCAGATATCCTAGAATTCTGTTTCTACTAAGTGCGCCATCCTTGGAGAAGAAAGGGCCAAATGGTTTTGAGATCTATACAGGGCATCCTAACAGCTCAAGGAAGCATCTATGCTGATTCTTACTGTACGTGCCTGAGAAGTGGAATGTCTCAGCCAAAATAACATCACATGGCCTTGAATAAAAGTCTTTTAAACTTTCAATGTTCTTTCGAGTATATCAATGCTTTCTGTCATCACAATTACCTTCACTAATTTCTCTTAGCTTTGGGGAAAAGAGTCACTGAATTTTTCACCTAGAAGTTGAATGAGTGAGAAGACACTGAGGAAATTTGACAGGAAGTAAGCAAGCAACACGTTCACTCATTCTGTCTTCTAGAGATGGCAGTCTCCTAGAGGGTTAATTCACATTAATTATGAGGGATGGATCCCAAAGGGAGCAACTGCAAAATGAAGATGGTTTGCAGAAATAAGATTTATAAGCAAAGTCCAGAGAAAGTGGATTCTTAGATTTTAAGCAGATCTCTCGACTCTTTCTATGTTGAAAATAATTTGAGAAGTATTAAAAATACAGGTGCCCAAGGCATAAGGGAAAGATTTTAATCAGAGGGCTGGGAACTTGCCCCTCACCCCTAAGCTAGACAGAAGGAAGAAAAAAGGCATAAATGGGTTTGTGGTTCTACAGATGGATACATTTCTACAGCAGTCCCTTAACAATGCAGCTCCTAGCAAAGACTCCAACCATAGAGTCTGAAGACCTGGGTTCTAATTCTGGTTCTGATCCTTAATGGCTGTATGAGTTTAGCCACACCACCAACTTTAGTTTTGTTGTCTGGAAAAAATAGGGAAATTTGGTTACTCTACGACTGTCTAGTGTATGAATTGGGTTAGAGAATTTTTTTAAATAATGTTGCCAAATTAACTTATTAATAGCAGGTGCTCAATGATTTCTGTACATTTGATTTGATTTGAAGATAAACCGCAAAAAGCATTGGGAATAAAGATGCCTCTCGGACCTAGGGATGAGCCAACAGGAGAAAGAATGAATTTCACTTGAGATTTTAAATAATTTGTAACTTTCACAGCACTAAGTATCGCCTTATATCTTAAAATTTCCTTATAATTAAACACACAAGCCATTGCATTATTTTATGCCCAAAAATCTACTATAAGACACACTTTTAATTTTAAGGGAACTTGCATCAATAGTACATTTCCATCAATGAACAATTATATTTTTAATGGGACAAATGTTCATTAAGCAGGATCCTTTCAAATGCTACAAGGCATTGGGCATTTCCTGAAAAATCTTCTATCTGTTAAATGGCTGCCATGGAAATGCCTTTAAAGGTTGAGCAAAAACCAGACCTGCATTAAAGTGCTTTAGAAGTATCAACCAAAGAGCTAATTAATTTCTTCAAAGACGTTAAAATAGTTTAGAGTTATGACTGAAGCACTGAAGGAAATGAAGGACTGCTGTACTAGCTAATAACCATTCCCGTTTCAAGAGAAAGGTAAAGTTATGGAGTGCTAATCCCCCATTCCTTACAGCAGAAATACCAAAATTGTAAGTGGGGCACATACACTCTTAAGATTCATCTCCAGGGGAAAAAAATCAGATTTCTAACATGGAACAATTATTTTTCCCAATTTTTCAAAATGTAGCCAATATATATGAGTGACCATAGAACAACTTACCTGTTTATCCTGAATTTTTACAAGAAACAGAAGGTTGAAGGTGAAGTTGAATTTAATAGGTCCTGAATATGTTTTTCTGGAACTCCCTGGAGTCTGTGCCAGTATGGTATTGTTGTCAATCAGCTTTATTGAGCAGAGCTCCCGTTAACAGTACCTGTGAGCTTTTTTTATAGCAAGTAGACAAAGATGGTTCTTCCTCTTAATGAGCCGGCTCAACTGCCTTGGTTTCCCACATTTCCTTCCTGCTCCAAACGCGTGTTGTTGCAGGCTGAATTACAAGAGGATTCATTGGCAGAGATGAGATTGGCTCTCTGTGTGGGCCCCCACCAGAGATACTTACAGAAAATGCTACAGATGGTCTCATGGTGACAGTGCGTTTCTCCTACCATCTAACCACATTATTAATAGTGGTACACATTTTCCTGCCTGCCCCAAGTTGAGTTTTACTTCACTGACAGAGTTGTAAGGTGAAAAAAATGAAAAGAATTATTATTTTTCTTTTTTTTTTCCAGTTCCGGAGATTGAACCCAGGGTCTTTTCACTGGGCTACATTCCTATTCCTTTTTCAAATTTTAAATTGGATACAGTGTTTCTCCAAGCTGCCTTGCCTGGGCTGGGCTCAACAATGTGATCTTCAACCTCCCAAGTTATGAAATTACAGCTCTCGGCCACCACACCCAGCCTAGAGAGCGTCACTGTGACATTCAGAAGGCCCTAGTAAATCTGCTTCTGTTCCTCTAGGTGACCATTCGTAGAACCAGTGGAAATGAAGGGTTAAATAAGATGGTGCAGAAGACAGATATGTGACTTCTTGCACATGACAGGCTGACCTCAGGTCAGAAATGCAATTTAAAAAATTGTTTCTTCTTGCACCTGACCCTCCCATAGTTGCTTGCTTGGTGAATGGTGTACTCTAAAAAGTTAAGGGAGTATAATATAGGGAAAACTATATTTCTAGAAAATTATTAAACTGTACTAAAGCCATAATAACCAGTTCTTTAGAAAAGTGGGTTATGAAACTGTACATACTTCTCATGCTTATTATAAAAACAATGCACACACATCCATATTAATAGGATAAGTCTTGGATAACATAGAATAAGAAGTTATGATGCTTCCCTGTAAGTGTGGTGAGAATTTTGCCTTTGCATAAATAGATTTTCTATTTTTTCAACAGATATGCATTACTCATGAAATTAGAATCCATTTCTAAAACCACTTTTAGCACTTAAATGTCACTGCTAATTCAAAGCACACCTTTATCCCAGTTTCTTCTTCAGCATGAGAACATCGGTGTGCCTGGCCTCTCTGCAGGGAGGGTGTAGGAGCAGCAAGTTCCCAGGCCCTAGAGACAAGGAGGAGAGGCTGCAGACAAAGACCAGGAAATGTGGCTCTCCATTCTGTAAGGAGGGGATTTGCATTACTGCACTAGGCACTGACAGTTCAGTAAGCAAACAAAGGAATTGTTCCTGAAGAGCAGCAAGCAGGAAAGGGAAGCTGCAACCCAGGGAAAGTTCTTCTAAGCAGGAAGCTATGTTTATAAAGTGTGCAGGAGCAGCCAGTCGGAATCTGCCACACTTAGATTTACTCCATTTCTCTGCCTCTCTCTAACCCTATAGATTTCCCATTCCATGCTTCTCTATGTCATTACACACCTTCAGCCTCCCCACACACATGTGCATGTGCGCACACACACACACACACACGTGTGTGCACACAGAAGCATGCACATGAACACACTCAAACATACACTTGCATTTCCCCGCTGTTAGGTGCCTGTTCACAGAAAAGCAGCAGACCTTCCAAGTACCAAGGCATTGCACTGGGTGAACTGTATGTGCAAGTCTTCTCTGGCAAAGCAGATTCCCACACACACATGGAATAAGGGGACCCCTCAGTATAGTTGATCAGAAAAGCACAAGTTCCTCTGTGATCAAACATGGATGGTGAGCCAACTAACCATGCACCGCAGACCCCGGGCCAGGGTCCAGGATGACAGGGCAACCGGCCAGAAACAAAGCTCCAAGTATAAGCACAAAGCACAAGTACCTGAAGTCTGACGAACTAGAATTGCTCTGTGCGTCACCACTTTCTAGTGTGACCTTAGGAAAGTCTCCTCACCTATGTAAGTCTCAATTGACTAGGGGGGAAGGGAACTTGATTACACAACCTTGAGGAACTTGGGGGCAGCGTATGGTTCAGCCATGGAAATTAGTGAGGCCTGGTTTAGTAATAAGCTTAAATGTGGCTATAGGCTGGATGTGGAGGATTGATGGTTGCAATGGAAGCCACAGAGTGGAGAGCAACTTCAAGGTGGAGCGCTGGTGGCGGTGGTAGTGGTGGTGGTGGTGGTGGTGGTGGTGGTGGTGGTCATACTCATGGGCATAGTTATGGCTTCCCTGAGTAAAGGTCTTAAGAATGTGCTTTTTTCCATAGACAAGTAATAACAAATGGCATAAAAAGCCTTGTTGTAAACACTGACTTAGAAAATACTGAACTGCTGTGATTCTAAACAATGTCAATGATAAAATACTACCCCTTGCAAGGTTGACCTACCTCCACTCTCTGTTCCACTTCCACTTCACACCTCTGTGAGTTGAGTGGGTTGTCCCCGCTCCCAGTGGTTTTGGTGAAAAGGAAGGATAAGTCATGAGCCCACTCAGATTCTATTTCTTAGTACATTTAATAAAGTGATCAAGTAGGTGTGTGAGTGTTAATCACTTAGGGGAGAAGAGAGGGTGGTTGAAATGGAATGGTACAGCATGCTTTTTGATCAACTCTTTCTGCGGAAGTTCTCATTGCAGCCCCTTCTGTTTCCCAGGAAGGATCTTCCTTGTGGTACTCTGTTGATGTGGTTACAATCGGAAGTGAAGCTTACAATGGGAAAATATGGGGTTGGGTGGAGGCTAAATTCAGAAGAATGGTGAAGGGTGCTCTCAATAGAACAGAGGGTCTGAACCAGGATAACTAAAGCAGTAAGGCCTAAAAACCAATAGTTCAGGGTCATAAAAGACATGTAAACTGAAGAAGCTGGCTGTTCTCAGAGGAAAAGATACTTAGACTCTATTCACGGCCCTCTCAGTGTAGCATTCTTTTTCTCAATCTTGTCAGGAATATGCGTAGAGATAAACATTTGTTAAGCCTGTGTTAGAACAACAAAGCACTCACGTTCTGCAATGAGCAGAAAATTAGTGGGACAAGGACAATGTGTGTGGGAGCAGGCTTGTCTCATGGGAAGAGGGTGGCCCCTGCTGGGCTCAGATCCTTGCAGGAAGTAAGGTGAGTTAACCGAGAACTTGGAAGTTTGTCTGCCCTGTGAACTCTTTAATATTTAAATGTTGGTTCAATTAAAAACAAAAGCAGCACTATAGGACCAAAGAAAATACAGCTGATGTACCCCTAAGGTCACTGTTGTTTGAAGACTGCATCAAACAAACTCCCCCTTTGTTCCCAAAGGGAGGCAAGATAACAATTTCCTGTGTAAACTGGGCCTCCTCAGAGGGCAGTGGGGCCACCATCTCTCCCTGGTCATATCCTAAAGCTGTTCCTGAGAGATAACGCCACCAGGCAGCCTGAGGTGTCCGTATTGAGTTTTCTGAAGTTGCAGACGGTTGTACAATTTCATGAGTCATCTCTACTCCCTGCCTGGGTTGAAAATCCTCCTTGTCCCAAAGGTATTCGTGACCAGAGGCAGATCCATAATCTCATTTAAAAAGGATTTAGGAGGGACCATCTGCTTGGATGGTCTGTGATACTTGAAGCTGCCTTTGCATTACACTTTATATACAACCAAGGAAAGGCTATAAATTGTTCTTGTCAAACTAGGAAGAGAAAGTTGCTTGAGGCCATCAGACTTGCCTCCCTCTTCCCAGTGGAAACACTGGTGACACTTGAAGAGACAGAACTATCAGCACAAAGGCACTACTTACTGAAAAGTTTTTATTGTGGTATTTTTCTCAGGAAGAGTTGTGTGCAGAGATGCAATTCTCTTTAGCTGAATGCACTCATCTTTCTTGGTGAAGTATAGGTCAGGGCTCCCTCTTTCAAAATCCTTTTCAGCACAAAGACCTATTGCCACTTGGCCCATTAATAGATGTATTCTTCCTATTGGGATCCTAGTGACATCTAAAGGAGTCTGCCTTAAAGTGTGTACAGTAGCATTCTAGAGGACAGCACCATGTTTCCTGGGTCACTTCTTTTGAACAAATGCTTTGGCTATAGCTTGAGCATGCTGTCCTCATGCTTATCATACCAGACTTCTACATATATGATTTAATCAGTGAGTCCCATGAACACAGGCTCTTTCCCATGGTCTAGAGCAATATGCTAAGGTAAAGAAAAAATGCTGCTCTAAGGCTCCATAAAATCTACCAGAGTTGTGCTTCTTGTTTTCAGTAAGGATGCAATATATAGAAGTTGTCTTCTACATAAGATAAAACCCCTAGCATTGTCAGAACTAGGACCTCTGAAAGGTTTACTGAAGAGGCACATCTCTTAATCTTTTAGGATTTACTGTCACCTCTTTAAGCTCATATATCTTATCAAGACTTCTGGTGTTGCAGTCACCTCTTTCATATTGTATCATCAAATTATGGGTCCCTGTACTATTCTGTATATTACCTGACAGTCCAGATTATTCACAATATATTAGGATAGAAGTGAGAGTGAGAAAGAGAAACAAGACAGAGTGAATGTAGTCCTAGAACAAAACTGTTGAGTGTATAATAGCTCTTATTCCATTTGAATATGAACTGCTTCTGACAGCCTTTTCTGTATGCAATTGGGATGTCTTCATTGGTGAAGTCAGTGGTTGCAAACCCTCTCTTCAGGGTCATATTTATTTACTCCAGGAATGGTACAATGTTTGGCACAGCAGATATGATATATTCAGGGTTACTATTTATTTTGTCCTTATAGCTTATATCTCCAAAATTCATTCAGTTGTTGTAGAGGCCTGATAGAAAATTAAATAAACATATGATAAAGCCTGAATCCTTAATCTCCGCTATCCCTCAATGTAATACCATTTTTTTTGTTTTGTTTACTGTAAATAGCAATTTCTGAAATTTCTGTTTGACTTCCTGTTTGATAGCACTTATCCAAAGATCAAAGACCCAATGTGGGTGTTGCATCAACTGCCAAGTTACTAAAACTAATACTACTTTTTAAACAGGAAGAATGACTACTCTGGATTCATGGACCAGTGGACCTACCATGAGCCTTATTTTGGCTGGGTGTCCATTTATACCCACGAGCTCTGCTTCTTATAAGGAAAAGAAATCAGTCTGCTCCTGGTCCCTGGCAGTGTTGCTCTGGCCTTCCTTCTAGCCACCATACTTCAGTGCAAGGAGCCACTGATGGGAGGTAACTCTGTCTATAACCTTTGGGCTGTAACTGGGATGACTTTCTTTTTACTCATTCCTTTTGGATTGTGTCCAAAAGTCCAGTTCCTCTTCTGGGGAGAGATATCTTATTTTGTTTATATTTTCCAGCAGACAGATTATAAGGTCTCTAGATCTGAGGCACAAGTTTGCAAACTTGAGGTAAAATACTTAGGCCTTACTGTATATAAGAGAACTGAAAGACTGGGGAAAAGAGAGTTAAACCAATGCCCTCCTTCCTGCAGCCCAAGATCCTAAAACAGCTAAGGGGAGTCCTAGGAATTTCAGGTTTTTGTCACCTTTAGCTAGTAGTATATGGTGAGACTGTACAATCCTTCTATCATCTTATAAAAGAAGCCCAAAAGGCAGATACTCAATCAGGGAAGCTGATTGTCAGCTGCATTACAAAAGTTTGAATAAACACTTCTAGATGCCCCAGCACTAAGCCTAGTGACAAGACACCATATATATATATATATATATATATATATATATATATATATATGCATTTAGTACAGGGTCTACAGGGTCTCACTACATAGATTGGACTAGTAGTGATCCTCTTGTTTTTAGCCTCCCAAGTGCTGTGATTACAGGCGTGCACCACCATGTTCAGTCTCAGTTGCCATCTCAGCACACCCTGAGGCAGGGCCAGCACGGCACGTGGGGGATTGAACCCTGGTCCCTCTGCTGAGCTATCTGGCTGGCCCTTTAACCTATATGTTGATGAAAGGCCGAGCATAGCTTTGGAGTTCAGGGGTCTGAGTATGAATCAGACATTGTAGTGCAGGAATGGCCCACGTACCTTAGGGCTGTGGCTACGGTAGCTTTTCTGGTACCAAAGGCATCCAAGCAGACTTTAGGCAAAGACCTCACTGTCTATATACCTCACAATGTGACAGACCTTTTTTCTTCCAAAAGGAGCCTGTGGCTATCAGAAACCTGACTTCTTAAATACTAGGCTCTACTTCTAGAAGAACCGGCCATTCAATTAAAGACATGCTTCTCCTTAAATCTTGCCATCTTTCTACCAGGAAAAGAGAAAATTGAGGCTTAAAGACATGACTACAGACATGTAATTCTCCACATATAAACAGCTAGAGAAGACTCATCAGGTGCACTCCTCATTCACTCTGATTTGACCCTTTTCTGTGATGGTGGCTCCTTTGCTGAACATGAGACAAAAAAGGTATGGTGTGCAGCAGTGATCATATCAGTTGAAGATTTCCTACTGGCTCCTGAGACTAATGCTAAGCTAGCAGGACTCAGTTCTGACAAGGGCTTCGCAACTCAGTGAAGGACAGAAAGTCAAAACACTGATTCAGAGTACACTTTCCCAGTGTTGTATATTCATGAAAGAAGGGAATTATCTAAGAGCCAATAGATTCCCCCATAAAAGTCATTCAGAGATAGATGAACTTTTATCATCTGGCTATATGCTCTCCAAGATTCTGGCCATTCATTGTAGAGGGCCCCAAATAAGAGTTGGCAAAGGGTCTAAAGTCAGCAACTGGCTGGTGCAGCTGCAAAAGAAGCAGCTCAGGGGCCTTCCATCAGGCACCCCTGGTCTGGGGAAGTGTCCTGTGATTGTGCTTGACCCAAAAATTCTCAGTCAAAGATTGAATGAGTGTATGTTCTTTCCCTTGAGTATAAGTTCCTTTCATCCAGATGGTGATAATCAGATGAGGTAAATTGTTCCTTCTTGGTGCTACTCAATGGAAAATTATTAAATATTCATATCGGACCTTTCACTTGGGGCAAAACAAGATCCACCACATGGTCTCAAAGTTATTCATAGGAAAGGTACTCTCTTGGACAATACAATGGATAGTTAAGATGTGAGCTCTGCCTGAAGAACAATCTTAAGCAGACTTTAGTCCCTCCAGATCTATAGAGACATGGTGCATACTGTGCAAGAGACTGGCCGTTCAATTTTACTCATATGCCAAACAATAAGGGCTCTAATACCTATTGGTCTGGGTAGATACTTTCAGGAACCGAGGCCTACAATTTGAGCTACTTTTTACTTTGATAAAAGCTAAACCCAGGGCCAGCAGTATAGATCAGCAGACTAAGCGCTTGCTTAAGTAAGCTCAGGAGCCAGGGTTCCATCCATGGCACCCCATGCTGCACTGGTCCTGCCCCTCCAGGTGCACTGTGCTGGCGATGGGGTCCGGGTGTGGTAGTGCATGCCTGTAATCCCAGCACTAGGGAGGCAGAAATCAGGAGCATCACTACGGGTCTGAGCTGTGTAGTGAGACCCTGCACAAAAACAAAAACAAAACAAAAAAGCAAACAAAGAAATATTAAAGCTAAACCTATTGTAGGTGGGTTTCCTGAACATTTTTCAAAGATGTTTCTTTTATGTCATTCATTTCTTTCTACCTTTCCCAATGAGCATGGCCTCCACACACAATGGAGGTGATAGAGAATGTCCACTGCCTGAGAGACACCCCAAGTGACTGTTGCTTTATTTATTTATTTAGGGTTTCTGTTGTTGTTTTGTGTAGGATCTCACTACGCGTAATGCAGATGCTTAGTGATCCTCCTGATTTCTGTCTCTTTAGTGCTTGGATTACAGGTGTGAGCCACCATGTCTGAACTCTTTTCCACCACCATGAACTGCTGCCCTCTGCCATGTGCTGCTCTGCCTTGGAGCCAGCCAAATATACACTGAAACCTCCATAAACTGTGAGCTAAATAAACCTTTCCTTCCCTCATTTTGGGTGTCAGGCATTTTGTCCCAGCAATGAGTGAAAAGTAACCAAGACAGTTACCTTACTAAGTGATGGCACCTCTCAGGCCAAATTTCAACAGGCTCTTCAACAGCTAATAGAAGCTCAGCCCAAAGAGAAGGAAAACCTCATGTTCCACCTCAGAGGCTTAACACTGCTAAAATCTCTTTCCTCATCATTTCCTCCCCTAGAAGCAACTTGATAGGAGCACGCACTGTGACCCTGTCCACTCTATCAACTGCTACATTAGCATCCTGGACTCCTGGACGCACTGCACCCACTCAAGTCCTGAGACCCAGAGACTGTCACTAAGTGTAAACAACCACAAGAACACTCCTGTGAGACACAGAAGACTTAAAGTTCTTTTCAAAAAGAAAGCAAAGTCTTCAGATAAATAATCTAATATGTTGACCTTTTTATTAATTACCACTTAAAGGAGTACAATCCATTCCTAGTGTGGGCACAAAAATATGCAGAGTTGTTACAACAAACATCTTGCTAGATGTGTGGTCTGCTCTTCTTGTCAATTTCATCAGGACAGCCTTGGAACTTATCCCTACTTCAAGGAGATGATATGAGTCAGCTATAAGTCTACACGGAGGAGACACGCAAAACTTCAGTGATTCTTAGTCACCCCAATATTAAGAGATAACTGAGTGGCCTATAAACTTCACCCTTAATGATCCTGGACATAATCCAATGTTTCCTAAAAATGTCACTAATGCCCCTATTAGCCCCTGTTAAATAAGAGTAAGGATTCTATTATGATAGGCCACAAACAGATACCAAGATGTCTACTTTCAGATTGCATGTGGTTAACTCCCAGTTTAGGACAACTTAGTGGAAAAGCCTCTTTATTTTGGAAACAAAAACAACCAAAAACAAACAAACAAACAAAAAAATCACTTCTATTCTCATTGGCCTAGCCCTACTCAATACTTGGGATAGATACTCCAGAACAGTGTCTATACACTGTAACTTTACAAGGCAAAGACTGGTTTCCAGCAGACATGTCTAGTCACCTTGGAATTAGATGGGAAGCCCCCAAAGGTGCTCATTGATCCTCTGGAGCTGATTTATCACCATGGCTACTCCCTGGATGGATAGGGGCTGAACACTGGGATTTTCAGGGTTACCAGATAGCAATGTCAAAACATCAACAAATCTGCAAATGTACCCCATCTAAAACAGTGATGATCTAGGATGTTTCACTGGTATGGTCATTTGGCTTCTACCTTTGCCCCTTCCCTAGGCTTAGAGGATGTCATGCATACATTGAGGCCATGGCTAAACACACTCAAGGGGACTTCCATGATGCCTGACTTGACTCTCTTCCTAAATGAAGTAAAATTAATGAGGCAAGTAGTCTTTCAACATTGGCTGACATTAGAGATCTTAACAGCAGCACAAGGGGGTGCTCATGCAATTGTAAAAGCTAAACATGTGTACATTCCTGATCCTTTTGTTAATACCTTAATGGCTGCCCAAGATATTAGGTGATAGGTTAGTAACTGTCAGATTTTGAAATTCTCTAGACCTACTCCTTACCCTCTTTCAAGAAGGCTGCTACTGGCCTCCTCCTGGTGGAAACATTTGTTGGTTGTACTAGGGATAGAGTTGTTGATATTATTTGGCCCATGCATGCTTAACTGTTTTCTTGGCTTTGTCTTCTCCAGACTTAATGCTCTATGCCTCCCCAGGATAAAATGCTTGATGTCTATCAAGGGCCTTTAGATAGACCCTCTAGAGAATATCTCTAACTTCTCAAAGGAGGGATTTTTTTTTTTTTTTTTTTGTATATCAGGAATTGAACTCATGATCTTGCCCTTGCCAGATAGGTGCTTATGCACCTGAACTATTTGCCAAGCCCAGAGGGGGAAATATTATAGGCAGTGCTAAGTTAGGTAAAATATAGGCAGTCAGACAGGGCTAGGCCTTGGAATGAGTAAGTGCAGAAGATGACAACATACTACAACTGTAGGTAGAGATACATCTGTTCAAGGCCAGCTCTCAAGAGAAAGACAGAATAACCAGGCCTACATATCTCTCTCCAAGGCTTATGCAATAATTTGAAGATTAACTATATTTGGTATCACCTGGTCCAATAAATTGACATCAGTTACCCAAATGGGTGACAAGGACCTCCTGATCATCCTTTCCTCAAAAGGTCCTTGCTCTTTCCATGTACACTTGCTGTGTGATCTGTTTCCCCATCAGATCAACATTACCTTAGTTGCTATATTTGTACTATTATTGGTTGATCATTGCTTTGAGCTACATTGTATCCACCTTATGATTTTGCATCCACCTTGTAATTTTGCTCTATAAAACTTCTGTAAAGCAGGGTCCCAGCAACTCACTTTTTGGTCCCCTCCTGCTTCTCAATTCTTAAGAATTTTTCATACTCTCAACATCCATTGTTCCTTAAATTCATTCTTCGATTTTGAGGCAAAATGAACTCAATGTGTCTGACGTCAAGGAGGCTGGGAGTTGTATTATTCTCCTTATATCACTATTACACAGGGGCCTTGTAGGCTGTCTATTTTTTTTTTTTCTAAGAATACTGAGTTCTATTCACCATTTCAATAATAATCTATGAATTAGGCCCTCTCATCTGCTACTCTGTTCTTAGTTGTCAGGACAATTTCAATCATTTGTCTTCTGGTAGTTTGGTGCCACCAGCTGGCCTCAGTCGTTTTGGAAAGTCACTGTCCACACTGGCATCAGTGATCCTAAGTATTGCCAGTTCTGGCCTCAGAAGAGAGAGACCACTGAACCACTTCAGGCTGCTTGTTGTGCCCTTTCACCAGCTCATTCCAGGGGCTTTGGTAAGTGATGTGCCCTCGAATTGGCCTTTGGCTGCACAGTGCATGCATTCCTGCAAACCCACCTGCCTGAGCTTTTTTATTTCTTCCCCTGTGTCTTCCACGGCAGTCAGACAGTTCAGCCTCTCAGTTTTTTCTATGAGAAAACTACCTTAGAGACAAGTTCACATGCTTTTCTGGGGGATCAATTCTGTGTCTCAAAAGAGTGACCCCAAATTTTTAAAAAGCACCTGTTTTATCCAAATTTATACTCTATCCTCCTTAGTGGGGTACCTCAATTCCTGCTGGAACACCTCTGATAACATCTTGAAACTCTCTTGACTTATGGTGACTTCTCATGCTTATCGTGCTCAGGAGGTCTCTCACTGGGTTTTGCTGCGTCCTGATCCTAGCTAGAGGCCCGATGTCTAGAAGAAGAGGGGAAAGCCATCTGTTGCCTTTTCCTCTGTGTGTGCATGAGTTGTTTGTATCATCTTCTAGCATAGGAATGGGGCAGTTCTTAGTTGAGAGGAATGCACAACCACTGCAGGCTCTGAGTCTTCAGAGGAGACCAGGGAACATCCTTCCAAGCATTCCAATCTCAGGTGTCAGGGTCCAAGGTTTGCAGACTAGAGCTCTGATGCAACTTAGTAATAATCAGAAAGTTGCATTATTGTTCTATGTATAAAACTCCCATACATTTCAAATGTTAGAGTCAGTGTATTCCCCTCAACAACTTGATCTCCATCTCAAGACAAGAGATATCTGCACGTCATCTATCACCAGGGCTAGGGTTCTCATCACCAACAGAGTGGTGGGTGATCCAGTCCCCAAGGCTTTTCTTACTATCCGCTTTCTCAGGCCATTCTTGGTATCAACTGTTATAGTTGGGTTTTCCAGCAAACAGATGCTGTGATGAAATTAGAACCACAAAAGTTTGTTGGGCATGTAATACCTGTTAAAGGAACAGAAGACATATAAAAAAATGCAAAGAGAGCTATCATTCTGAAGAAAAACATGTTAAAAGGTCAGCCAACATCACATGAACTCTGAAGCAAAGATGATCTATTAACAGAGTTGGTTGAAAATTGGGAGATCTTTGAACCATTGCAGTGCTAAATTAATGACTGGAGAGTAAAGATGCTGGATAAAGTATGGGTTATTCAGTAACATATGAATTACAGACAAATAATAACTCTTAGGATAAATACCTCTCATGCAATATTTGTGAAGTACATTTTTAGAAAGCTTCATTCTGTATCTGCAAAGCAAGTCTTGTATTTTACTTTGCTAAATTTAGCAACTCATTTGGGGGTCACTCAAGGTGTACCACTGCTCTCCTTAGCCATTGTCTGGGAGTCAGGCTAAAGAAGGCATGATGCTGGCTTGGCAGCCAATGACCAAGGTAGACCCAAAGGTGCCGCGTTCTAGTGGCTGCCAACCAACTGCACTCTTAATAGCCAGGCACTAGGCTAGACGTGGTGGTGCACGCCTGCAGCACTTGGGAGGCTGAGGCAGTAGGATCAGTGCAAGTTTGAGACCAGCCTGGGCTACAAAAGTGAGCTCAAGGCCAGCCTGAGCTGCATAGCAAGATCCTGTCTCAAAAAGACTTAAAAAAAAAAAAAACAAAAAAAAACAAAACCAGCTGGGCACTAAAACTTTTCTTGAAGGGAGATGTGAGCTGGAGCTCTCAATGTCTGCTGCATTGTTTTTCAGCTTAGGTGTTGTCTCTCAAGGATGAGTCCTCTTGTTTGTTGCTATAGCCCCAGTGCTTGGTACTGTTCCATTTGCTAGTGCATGCTCAATTATTCCTTGTTACACTAAACTGCGCTGAAGACATCTGGCATCTGGGAATATTTAGGGAGGATAAAAGGAAGTCCTCAGTGTTTGGTCTTCACAGCCACACCCAAGCTCTGTGACTCCTCAGTAGCTTTCCCCTGTACCAATAAGCACAGGCACTAGGTGGAAGATCAACTCCGAGTTGCAGAGTTCCTGTTTATAGATACTGAAGTCTTCTTCATAGCTAATTATTTAGGGAATTAACTAAATACTTTCCAAGCAAACAAAGTAGATTCTAATTAAGGAATTTTCAAGAGAGATCTTCTATTTGAAGGCTAGTGTTTAGATTTTTTTTTTTAAGAACCCGGGATCAAACTCAGAACCTTGCACTTACCAGGCAGGCACTTGTGCCCCTGAGCTATCTCCCCTGCCAAGGTTAGTATTTAGTGCTCATTTGTCCTCCTTTATTTACCTTCTGTATGCATCTTACAGGAGGCTGAAATCCAGCAGACCCACAGTAGAAATTCCTGCTCTTATTCCAGTATAGACCCTTTTGCCATATCCCTTATATCACTGCAGGTGCAGTTTGAAGGAAGTGGAATTTGAAGGAAGCTCTGTAGTTTCAGTCTCATTTTCTCTAAGAGCATCTTTTCCTTTCTGCCCTGCTGCTATTTTTGTAGCATTGCACTGCCTTATCTCTTAGCAGGAAGCGAGTGTAGCAAGTACCCTCTCTGCCTTTGGTACTGTCCGGTGTCCAATGCATCTTCCATACTACTGTTAGGCAGTAAGTTTCACAATTTTTTTTTTTTTTAAAGTGCATCAAGTCAAATCATTAGTCTATTTCCTTAGATCTCCACTCTTTTTGGGATCACATCCAAATCTTTTCTACTTTGCTTATTACTCTACTTTTAAGTATGCTGTCTGGTCATATCACAATCTTCTTTCACTTGCTCGCCACTACTGATCGGATGAAGTCCAACCCACTCTGTATGGATTACGAGGTACTCTGCTGTCTAGACTTGCTTCCATTTGTGTCCATCCTCCCTCACACCTTCTTCTGTGACTTACAGCTTCATGAACACGTCATGGTCTATGATGCCTACTATTGACACCCTGCCTGAAACTGCTCTTTCTATTGCCTACATCTGCACTACTCAAACTTTTTTGGATGCAAATCACCTGAGGGTTTTGCTAAAATTCTGTAATGGAGCCCTAGTTGTTTATTTTTAAGAAGTGATGTGGATGCTGCTGGTTCATGAATCTCATTTTGAATAGCAAAAGCCTAGATAGTACTTTTCTTTCAAATGTGAGAAAAGTGTTATTTCTCTTCAGCCTCTTCTGAAGCTTTCAGAGTGAGCAGACTACTTCCTTCTTCCTGCAGTATTGTTTATTACGACATTTGTCAAAACACTGGGTCATATTTTATTGTAAGTTTACTCTGTTTCTGTCCTTTTCTAGACAGGAAGCTCTGTCAGGGTTTTTTAGGTTGTCGCTCCCAGCATAGTACATTATAATGCAGTAGATATTCAATAAAAGCTTGTGTGTATATGAATGAGGTTAGAGTCATTTTCAAGAGATGGAAAGTACGTGTACATGTAGAATTCTTTTTCTCCTCAGGTTTCTGATGTTATACTTGAACACACTCAATTAGAACTCCTTTGATTGTAAATATCAATGATCTAAATCAATTTATATCTCTCAAATTGGTTCAGATAGCTTAGAGGGATTGTGAGAAACTCAAAGAATTGAACAAAGAGCCTTGGGTAAGTCAAGTGTATTAGTAACTTTCTAATGGCTGGGACATAATACCAAACACTGGCATTTTGAAGAAGGAGAGATTTAATTTGGCTCATGGCTTCAGACGGTTGAATGCCTGGCTGTCTTCTTAGAAGGAACAGCAGGGTGAAAGGGCATGTGAGGAAGCTGTTCTTGGCAGCCAGGAATCAGTGAAGGGAGAGCCATGAACAAGGACATATCTACCCTCAGCAGCGCATTGAACTATAAACCCATGAATTAATTAATCCACTGATGAGTACATCATCCCCAAGATCCAATCACTTTGCAGAAGCACCACCTCTGAATATACTAAGACTTAGGGGAATATTTTAGACTTCAACTGTAATAGCAGGGTCCACAGACACTAACCATGTCAGAAACAGGAACTTGTTGGCTGTTTCCTTGAGAGGTGCCATTGGCTAACGTAGCCTGAGTTGCCTTTTATGCTTCTCTCATTTCTGCTGCTCAGTGCTTCTTCTTGTGTCAGCTGTTTCATCTTCTACTACAGATTGGCCCACTTTAAGTCATTGAGCTTTGGGACCGCAGCAGCCCCACAAAGCATCACAGCAAAGAAAAGTTGTGGGTTTCAAATATGAGTCATGAGGAATAACAGGTGCGTGTGTATGTGCACAAACTTGTGTATACATGTCTACACATGCTGTTGTGTGTGCGTGTGCACACGTGTGCACACGTGTGCTGAGAAGCAAGGTCTACTAACAGAAGTGAGATGGGACTCTTACTACTTTAAAAGGAATAGCCACTTGAATCAACTAAATTGCCAACAATTCAGAAAAATTTTCATCAGCATGGGGTGGGGAAAAGGGGGAAGACAGATGGGATGGAAGAAGGACAAATGCAGGGAAGCTAAATCCATCGCTTCCTTCCACTCCCACTAGTGCAAGTGCTGGTGCAGTCTGCTCAGAGCATCTGCGGAGCCCACACCCATACCCGTCAGGATCTTTCCAGCAGGGCCGCTCAGACCACAGGCAGTGCTCACTACTAGCATCGTAGTAGCCTTACAGTAGCAAGGTCTGATTTTTAAATCACAAACTAGTTTTGGTTTTCTCATCTATAAAATATCTCCAATAACAACGCTGACCCCAGAGATGTGGGGCTTAAACAGAACATGAGTACAAAGTGCTTACATTTACTGAGCTAAAAGCAAGCAACCAAAGGAGCCTGTGGAGAGGTTCTGAGGAACTCGGGGACTCGCACAACTCACAGATGATAGAATAGGGGTTTTTCATTCTTTTCTGATTTCTAGGTTTGTGCTCTTTAACTAGATCTGTAAAGGTAAGTCGTGTTTTGTGGGAGTTTGAGGTGTAAAGGAATCGTTTCTCCGCATTGGTTATGGCAAATTGTGACACAAGAGCACAGTGTGACCATAACTCTCCTGAAAGTCGCAGAGAGGGTGTGGAGAGCCACAGTGGAAGGTGGCTGCCAAGTACCACGCGTAGTGACTCTGTTATTAGAATTAAGGCTTTCGAAAGTACAAAGGGGTAAAAAAGTTCCTGGAAGTCTACTTTTTTAAAACATGAATAATAGTTTACCTAAAAGAAATGCTTCTCCATGAAAAGAAAAACTCCAGCAGCATTCTACTCTAGTGCTGAGTTTCCTCCTCATTGCTGCGTATTTGCTTGGCAATTGCTCTATTGCCACTTTAAGCAGCCTGGATTGATTTCCTTGTTTTTCTCTTACCTCACTCTCTTGGCCACCTCAGAAAATGCAAGTAACATCAATATTAGACAAAGCAAAACCAGCAGGATTAACTGGCTCCTAAAGGAAACACACATCCCATACTGCAACAACAGAGACAACATGGGAGAGGTGCACATCATCTGCAGAGGCCCAGTGTGGTCTTCACTTGTCTCATTTCTTCTGTCTGCTGAAGATGTCTAGACCAGAATAACATATCTTGTCCACTTTGATTAATGAAAACCCACATGAGCAAAGTGGAGCTCACAAAAAATCAAACCCAGAAACAAGCGCAGGGACCTGGTTCAGTTCCAGGCACCACATACCGAGCTGCCCCCGCCCCCTGGGAGCACTGAGCTGGCCACCCAGACTGGGAGTATTGATGTAAGAACTGTAATCCCATTGCTAGAAAGGTTGAAGAAAGGAAGATCATTATGTGTCTGAGTTGCATGGTGAGACTCTGTACCAAATACATGAAAAAGAAAAAGAAAAAATATTGAAAATAAATAATAGCTATCTCTTGTGGGCTGCTTTTAGCCACAATGAGTTTGTCTTTGGGAAAATCTGAAGTGTTGACCAATTTGGCTGCTTAGTGTAAAGATTCCTCAGCACCTGGAGAATAACCAGAGAAAGGGCTGCAGCCTCCACGCAGGGCGCTCAGCACAAGCTGGGAGCTCTTCTCTTTCTCTTCTTTTGATCCTATCCATCAACCTACAAGACAGGGCTTTTCCTTATGCCTATTTACCAATGTTGAAATTCAGGATTGACTATTTTTACCACCTAACTAGTAAGCAGGAAACTGTAATTTTAATCCTTCCAACTGCAATAAGTCAATAGCCAACATTTATTAAACATTAATCACTTTTCAGGAACTTTTCCATAAGCCTTGCATAAGTTAACTCACTTAAACTCTGTATGGGTTGGGGAGATAGCTCAGTGGCTTAAGTGCCTGCCTGGCAATTGTAAGGTCCTGAGTTCAATCCCAAGTTCCAAAAATAAGTAAAATAAAATATACTCTATAGAAAGTCCAAGAGGTAGAAAAAATGAATATATTCTTTTAATAAGTAAGAACATTAAGGTACAGAGGGATGTCCCTCATTTGCATACTCTAAGCCTGTGTGCCACACAGGGCTGGACCATTCCATATTGTGTTCTACTTCTGTCTGCTGTTTTGCATTCACCTGCCGGACGCTTAGATCATGACCCTGCAGATTCTGGAGGTAGGACTCAGAGGGTTAGTTTTCTGAACTCTGCTGTGACTGCTTCTTGCTAGTACATTAGAAAACAATTATAGACTGGGAAGATAGCGCCTGTCTGGCAAGTGCAAGGTCCTGAGTTCAATCCCTAGTACTGGGGAAAAAAAAAAAAAAAAAAAAAATATATATATATATATATATATATATATATATATATATATATATAAATGTATATCCATGAGGGAAGAAGGTTTCAGAAGATGTCAAAGGTGTATTTTTCTAGAAAAAATAAATAGGACTATGCACACTATTTCTTCTCAAACTTATTTTCTGTCCCTCTGCCTGAGATGCAAATTGTGGAGAGAAAATGTAGAAATCATGGCTACATGTAGCAGCTGGCTTTGCTGGGCAATTTTCTGCTTAGAGAAGTAGAAGAGGTTGCCCCATGTGGGGGTTGGGCCAGAGGATCTCCAAGGTCATTTCCAAATGGAAAAATCAATCCACTGGGGAGAGGCAGAGCCCTGAAGGCTTAGGAAGTCTGGCTAAGATGGGGCCAGTGCCAGCACCTTGCTGTCGGTGACAGGATGTCATTGCCCCTTGTTGATGTCAGAGGCCAGTGCATATCAGCGCTGGCTATAATTACACAGTGGGCTAAAATTAGCTGGCACTTTGTCTTGGCAACTGGGAGGATACAAGTCTCCCAATTTATCCAGCAGTGCTAATTCTGGCAAAGCCAAAAATGGTTTTTCTGCTGTTCTCAGTGGCTAGGCATTCAGCTACAATAACGTCATTTGATTTCTTCTTCCTCTTTTCTACATTTTAGGAAATATTAAATATAAATCCAGGCTGACTTTAGTTTAGAACAAATATCTACAAATATGGAAACCTAATGGTAGCTTTCTAAGCTGTAGAGCTTAGGGGTTCCTCTGAGTTAGAAGTAGATAAAAGAAAAATGTGGTACTGTTTTGATTATTTTTTTTTTAAGTGAACTTCAAAGGGCACTGGCTAGAACAGTGGCATCATGTAACTAGAACTTTTGGGGAGGAGGTGGCTGAGGCCTTGAATACCATGGTCCACCCTGGGCTGAGGGTATCAGTTTTAGTCATTGAAATGCATCATGGAATAACATCAGGACATGTGGTCGGTATCTGTGATATAACCAATAGACCACTGATGGGGGAAGAGTGGGTTAATGAGGGGAACTAGGCTTAGGTGTAATGGGGACCTGGGTTTGGAACTCACCAACTGACCCTAGGCCTTTCCTTGGGTCCTCCCTTGTCAGGGCAGCCAGGGATAGCAAAACCTACATAAAGTACTGGTTCTTGAGGACACATAAATGAATGAACGGGGAAACAGTGAAATTCCCATAAGATAGTACAACTGTTAGGTGAAAGGTGTTGGATTGGAAAATGAAAGAAAATCCTTTCATTAAGGAATTTTAAAATATATATCTTAAAAAGTAAAACCCTGTTTTTCTGTTGTTGGCTTTTTATAACTTATACTTACTATACTAAATTAAGGCTGTTAGTATTTGTCCAAATATGATTTTATTAGTCATTTATTTATAAATGATGACTAATGGTGATGTCTTGACCTACAAATATTCAAGTTTGTGTACACATGCATGTGTTTAATTTTTATTTATTTATTTATTTATTTATTTATTTATTTATTTAGTACAGAGTTTCACTACACAGCTTGGACTCGTAGTGATTCTCCTTTCTCAGCCTCCCCAGTGCTGGGGTTACAGACATGCACCACCATGCCTATTTCAGGGCCATCACAGTCACCTGGGGTTCCAGGGCTGGCTTGGCATTTGGTACGGGGGATCAAACCTGGGTCTTTGTGCTTGGCAGGCAGGCCCTTAGACCTCTAAGCTCTCTCCTGAGCCCTCACTTATTGCCACACGGCTGAAGTTTTTGGTTTTACTTACAAACCTTTATTTTTCCAGTTCTTTTAGGAATTCATGTTCCAGTTCAAATCTTTGATTTATCTGGAACTAATTTTGGTGTATAAAGTCCATGATTTAACTTTATTTCTACTAGCTGACCACCTATTTTTTCAGAGCATTATTTGTTGG